>JAFIDM010081262.1:212473-255645 GCA_023159025.1 Thereuonema tuberculata | reverse complement strand
CAGAGAATCATGTGTGCGGCCATATTGCTACACTAATCCCGCACTATATTCATTATATCTTAATTTTTTTTCTTTACATGTATTTCTATATATTCTTTTATCTTCTATATATTCTAATCTTGATCTCTCTTCATTATATTTTTCTAGTTTCTAAGACTACTTTTTACTTTCTTTTGTTTTTCCTTACATTCGTTGTCAAACCAACTTATATTTCTATTTCTTTTTCTTGTTTAATTTTCATTTTCTTATGTGTCTTTGAAATTCTTATATATCTCGTTTACATCTTCGATTTGCCCTAACTTTTCCATATGATTCATTATTACAGATTTGTATAACTCCTCATTTTCTTTATTAAAATATACATCTACTTTATTTATTTTATTAATTTCTTTTCTTTTTTCAGTTTGTAATTTTGTATTTCTTATTGTTATCGGCATATGATCCGAGATCTCTGTTTCTAGTATTTCAAAAATAAAATATTTTTCTAACACTTTTTCGCTGACAAATATTAGATCTATTACTGAGCATCCTTGACCTCCTATGAATGTCCAATTTCCCTCTACATCATTTTTCTTATTTCCATTTAAAATTTCTAAATTATATTCTCTAGCTCAATTTATCAATATTTCTCCATATTTATTCACCATCTTATCTTTTGAATTTCTTTTATACATTTCTGTTTCATTATCGTTATTAAGTTAGGTTAAAGTTGCGATCAGGCCCAGAGGACCGCGCAATGCAGCTGGAGGGTAGGCTCCAGTGTTCAGAAACCTACGGGACAAAGTTGAGGACGAGGGGTTGGTCCGTCGCTCGCCCGCCTTTAACTCCCGGGAAAGAAACCCGGTACCCATTCTATACAGGGCTGGGTAGACCCTAGGGCCCGTTTGGAGGAGAAAGAAGTGTGAAAAATTCCCATCCTCCGCCGAGGCCGGGAATCGATCCCGCCACCTCCAACCCGCAGCCAAGCGCCCTTACCCACTCGGCTACCGGGCCCACTCATTATCGTTATTACATATACTATTTAGTCCTATTCTATCATTAAAATCCCCAACTAAAATTACTTTATCGCTATATGCTTGTGATTGGAAAATTTTATTTCCTATTCTGTTTAGTAGCCTTTCTATATTTTTGTTATATATTGCTACTATTTGATACTTTTCTTTTTCATGTCATAAACCCATTATAATTCCATCCTCTATGCAGGTAAAATTTATATCCTCTATTTCTTTTTTCTTTTTCCACCCTATACTAATTCCTCCTATAGATCTTCCTTTTTTTTTCTTTCACAGCAACTTTATGATACCAATTGTAACTATCTTTCTTATCTAACTTGTGCACAAATTTATCGTTAATACACCAAGTTTCTATTAAAATAATAATTTCATATTCTTTTATAATTTCCCAAATTTCTATATTTTTTCTATCATTTAACCCATTTACATTCCATGCAATTATTTCTAACATGTTATTGTTTTTTTTTTTCCTCTTACTACTTATTTCTTCTTTTTTCTTTTCCTTCTTTTGATTATTTATTTTCACTATTTCTGTTCCTGTTTTTACCAATTCCTTTTGGTCTTTTTCTTTTTCTCAATTGGATCAGTATTTTGCCTTCTTTCCTCCTCCACTAACAATATAATTTCTGTCTTCACTTGCTTATTATATTTCCCTTTTTCATCATTTAGTTTTTTTGATCCTCTGTATATTGATTATTTTTTTCCACATTTATGTCTTCTCCTGCAGTAAATCTTGAAATTTTCCTTATCTCCGCCTGCTTTAACTTATATTTTTCGCACCAGTTTATTCAATCTTTTGTTTCCACATATTTTCCATTTACACTCAGTTTATCATACTTCACTACTGCTAGGTTCCCCTTTTTTCTTTCTTCGAATGCCATATCATTTAGCTTTTTTCTTATTTCTCTTGTTTCTTCTGAAAAATCTTCTTTAATCTTGTATGCGGTTCCTTTTAGGTCTTTCTTATTTCCCATTATTTCATCCTTTTGTTTATCTGACTCACATTTTACAACTATTCTTCTATTGTATGCTTTGTTTTTTTTTTCCTATGCGGTGAGCTCTAGTAATTTTTAATTTTTAATTTCTTTCTTATGAACTCTTTTGTCAATTCTTCAGTTCTATTCCAATTTTCACCTTGTTTCTCTTGCAGCCCCTCTAAAATGAAGTTGCCTCTTCTATTCCTATCTTCTTGTTTTCTTATTTTCTTTTTGAGCTCCATAATTTGTTTCTCGTAATTTACTTTTATTTCCTTTATTTCTTTTTTTTATTTTTCCTTTCTCTTCTTCACTTCTTTCTATTTTCCTTATCATTTCCTCTATTTGTGTTTTAAACATTTTAGTTTCTTCTTTGAAACTTTAATGTCACCTTCAATTCCATTCACTTTTGTTAGAATCTCTCTCATTATTAATTCTATTCTGTCTTTCCTAATCAAATTTTGAATTTCTTTTCCTGTTACTTTAGTCTCTAAATCCTCTTTATTTCTTTTGGCTCGCGGTGATCTTCCTACTGTCCCTCCTTTTTGGAATGGGTCTTTCCATATTAATTCGGACTTGTCCATTTCCGTAATCTGCGTTGCTTTTTCTGCCTCCCATTCACCTAGAGATACTGTTCTTCTCCTTCTGCGTGTAATATATTCGTTCATCTTTTCTTTGTTTTCTGTTATTTAAACCTTTTATCTCCACAACTGTTTCGTTCCAATAGTACCTTCGGTTTTTGTGTCCTATTTTTTTTCTCTTACCCCTTGTGTCTCCGCACTCTTAGGTGCGATAGCACTATGGGGTTTTTAATTTCTAACAGTTCTTTGTTCTTTTCTGTTGAATTGTTCACTTTGCTATTATCTAAAGTCTCTTACTTTCGTAGGAATTCAATTATTTACTTTATAGTCACTACTTACTTAGGCTTGACTCCCGGAGCTCGGTTTCAACACGTCTGTCTCCATTCACGATGGTGGCGCCCTCTCCAAGTATACAGTATCATACTTAGATTGCCAAGTATACTTAGATTAAAAGATAAACATAAAGCTATATGAAATAAAGACAATATATACAGAAATATGTTGAAATTACCTTTAGGTATAAAATGAAACAAATCAGTAAAAGAATTATGTAGAAAAAATGATATTCAAATTACATTTTACCAAGATATCCAATTGATAAAGGAAAAAAAATGAATGTTCTTCAGATATTATGAATACGATGGTTTCATTTCCAAATTGAAATCCAGAGATTGTAATAAGGTTTATTTGGAAGCACCGGACAAAAATTAAAAGAAAGAATTTTAGAACACGTTAAGGCTTTTAATACCAATAAACATGGTATATCTGACTGTGCAGACCACTGCCAAGATAATAACCATAATCCTGATCTTCTAGTTGATATATTATTTCGTATTACAAATGAAAAAGATAGATTCATGATTGAATCATGTATAATTAATACTTTTCCTTGCATAAAAAAGTATAGATTCCTGAAAATTAGTAGTTTTACTCTTAATAAATTTAAAAAATGTATAAGAAACAAACAAATAATTCTTGTAAATAATTCTTTTTTAAAAATGTAAAAGAAACAAAGAAATATTCTTGTAAATATTTTTGCTCATTATTGTTTTTTTCACAAAATTATTTTTTGTTTAATTATTGTTCTCCATGAATTTTAAATTAAACCCCTTATTATAAAGTTTGATATTTTAACATGTCGTGAATAACATCAAAAAATGGAGCCAACTATTTCGACACTTAAAAGCAAACATCCCTTTAGAAGGATAAAAAACTAAAAACATTTAAAATTCCCATCATGAAATAAGTTTAAAACCTCTTTGGACTGGTTTCTTTCTCAAATTAAAAATCAAAGAACAAAATAAAAGATAAATGTTAGAAAATAAGTCACCCCTACCCTTAGCCCGTCCTCCTTATCGGGGATTCGTTGAGTAATTCGTTGAGTAAACCTTTTATTGTTCAGCTATATTATTTGACAAATTTTTATCGCACTTATTTATTGTATTTCACGAATCAAAAAACAGACAAAAGTATTGTATATGTCATGTACTAAAAGATTGTTTTTATAATTCCTTTTGTAAATGAATTCTGAAGATATCGGATATGTTGTATTCCTATCATTATTCATCTGAAGAAGTCTTCTCGCTTAGAAGAAACGAAATATTATGATTAAAATGTTGATTAAGAGTTATCTAGGTGTTGTTGTTTTATCAGATCAATGAAGTTTTGAAGTTTTTCTATAACAATACAATATATGAGGTGAAGATATGCAGAAACTTCGGGAGCTCATTCTACATGTAAAAGTAAAGAAAAACAGTTATATAAATATAGGTCCGGAAATGCTTCGGTTACGAGTTACGGCTAGCGAAAGATATCGCCCATAATTTAATACCCTGGATGAAATGAAGACTTGCTGGGGTTCTGGAAAGGTAAATTAAGGGGCGAAATCAGTGGTTTCTTAGGGTTGTTGACCTGAGAAATCTGATGAAACATGTCGCAGAACTGTATCTCCCTTTGTTTGTAAGCGTATCCCACATGGAACCTACAAAAGAGGGATCGAGAAACAACGTTTTTTCCGTTTGACGTTCAATAATGGTGGAAATTAGGGTAGACACAGTCTCCCTGTATATTTGACGCCTATAAGAATTCATTAAAAATACGAAAAATTGTTTTCCATAAATAAAATATTAAACTGAATATTAAAAATATAAATTTAAGCTTGAAATGATTTTGTGGATTTTCGTTTATTATTATTAATAATAATATTTTAATTTTAGGAACAAAGTTGAGGCACATTGATGAAAATACTTCTATTCTGTTCAACATTACACAACGAATAACGAATGAGTTTCCGCTCATCTATATGGTACGGAATTTTTTAAAATTTATTTTTATAAAATTTATTTAATTACTTTAATATTATTACCATACATGCATGTGTGTACAAGTAAGTATATATATTTGTATATGTGTTTGCATAAATATGAATTTTTTTTTTATTTCCGGGACAACCGTCATAAATCAAAATATATTATAGAACATGTAAAATTCCATGGTCCTTCAAAGTAATTTCCCTTCGCACTTAAACACTAAATCTAGCAATCATACACATTTCAATACCTTCCTTGGAGATATTTTTTGGTATCTGTGTCAGTGCTGCTGTTGTTGTCTCAATAATCTCTGCTCAACGTTTGAATCTATGTCCTTTATGAATCGCTTCAGCTTGGGAAACTCATAGTAATCACACTTAGCTGCATCTGAAGAGAATGCAGAGTGGGATAAAACAATATTTTATCTCTAGAACTAAGTTTATTCTGCAGGAAAATTAATAAGAAATGAAAAGCAAAGACTACACATAAATAAATAAGTAAATCACGCCGAGTTTCTCAACAAACTGCCGTTTCGTCCTAAATTAGGGACTCGTCAGCCCGATCTACCCTTCTTGATGATAAATCCAAAGAGAAGTGAAAAGAAATGGAAATCAACTCCACTCCCAAAAGTGACTCCAAACAAAATAAACAACAATTAAAAATAAGTGACAGAAAGAACATATGACCTAACAATCGTTAGATTACAAAAGGTATTTAATTATAAAGAAAAATTAAACCTAAATAAAGGCAATATAATCAAATCAGCTAAATTTAACGTGCAGGAAAATTATTAAGAATAGAAATCCAAAGATAACACATAAATAAACATCAAGCAGGATGGTTCGGGCTGATAAGTCCCTATTAAGAACGAAACAGGCGGTTCCATTCCCTCTGTTGACAAACTCGAAAGAGTGAATTGTTTATTTATGTGAAGTCTTTGGTTTTAAATTTGTCAATATTTTATCTATTTATATATAAATCTATTTGTTTGTTTACCATTGTTTTCACATATAGTTCATTTTTCTTTCTAGCTATTTTTTTGCTTACCGTTGATTTCAAGTTCTAACTTGGTCTTCTTTTTTCTTTTCTTTGTATTTCAAGCACAGGAATTCATTTCTCCATCTCACTTTTTAGCTTGTCCATCCCCCCGCTATTACAAACATATCTTTATTATCTTTATTACGTTATATCCTTATTATTACTCCTGATTAAAATCAAAATTAACTTTTTATTTAATTTACAAAATATTATTTTTGTGCACATTATCATTTTGGAAGTGCTGCAGTCTTTGAAGTTCCGTATATTTTTTTTTACCTCAGAGTCATTTTTCTTATTGATTGAATGCAAGCTTTACATAAAATAATAATTTTTAAGTAATTTTTACAAGTGAAATCTGCAGGAGAGGGTCGATCACTGGTGGGTTTGGTGCAGTGGCATCACACTAATATTCCCATCATGAGTAATGTATTGATGGAAGGCACCACCGTGGATTACTTCTTCTTAGCTAGATACCCTTCAACACCGAGAAGTTATAGAGGAAGGTGCTCAGAAAATTGAGCAAAAGATGATGAAAATATTATTTATCCTATCAGTGAGAAATAAATGTATGAGGAGGAAGATTAATATGGAAGGATGGAAAACTCTTGCTACCTCCGACCCTCATGACATTCACTATACTTCTGAATGACCAGGAAACATGGAGACCAGTATCTACATGACAGATTTTTGGTCTCTCACACAACATAAATAACATACAATAAAAAAAAATAAGATTAAAAAAAAAACAATAAGAAATCGAGTCCCTTAATAAACACAAATATAAAATGCAAATGAAAAATTCCCTAGCTATCCCCTCGGAGGAGTATGAAACGGTCGGCAGGGGCAACAGCGCCATGGACCGCCAAAGGCCCTATCCATGAGGCCGGGTACAGTTCGGCCCCACCCTCCCCATTAACCCATCAAAGAAATAAATCTAAAATCTCTTTTCACAATAAAAAGTAATTGTATATTTCAGTAACACATTAAAAATGAAAAAAAAATACGTAACTAAAGCACTTGGCGGCCACTGCCAAGCGCTAAACAAATCTCGTAAATAAATATCAAATACAAAAAATAACAATACTAGAATTAACAACGTTAAAATATTAATGAATAATTATCATAAAACTTCACAATCATGTTCTTTTATAAATTCTTTACTCCTTAATAACGACAATATTTCGAATAATCTAATCAATTATTCTTCTTCAGGTCGAAAAAAGAAGAAATAAAATTATTTCTTTCCTTAAACACAAAAACAAACAATGAATATAGAAATTCCCAATTACAAACAATAAAAGTTAAATTTGATATAATACTACATTATAAAATAACAATACAAATTCCAAATTACAATCGATAAAGGTTAAATTTGATATACTACATCTTTATAATACACTTCAATAATAAACTAATTATTAAATAATAATAACAATAATAATATATTATAAATGCTTCAGATTTTTCTTGTTCAAGTATTTCTTAAAAATTCTGAGTGACATACCAGGAACTTTTAGAGTTTTGTTCTTATTAAAACATTTATTCGAACTTATATCATATATATATATATCTAATTAATCATTGCATTTATAGATTACTTTAGCAATGGGGTCTGGATTGTGATTAAATTTTAATGCATGATATGCCCAGTCCCATAAATTTGGTTGTTTATTTTTAAATGCTCTAATCTGTTCTTATAATCGTTCTTTTAGTGTTCTTGTGGAACTTTCATAATAAATTTCGTTACAATTCCTATATTGTAATTGGTAAATGATACCCATGGCAAAAGATCCTCATTATGTGTTCTTTCATTTAATTTAGTTAATTTGCTGTCTTTAAAAGGAATAAATTTTATATTCTTTGATTTCTTTGTTGATTTTCAATCCAATTGGGAAACATATATTGGTTTTAAAATCATTTCGAATTTTATTTAATTTTTCTTGACTTTTCTTTTAAAATTTCTGAAATAAGATTTAATAATATGTTTGATAAGCGGAATAGGATACTCATTCATATAAAATTTAGTTTTCATAATTTCAAGTAGATCATTCCATTTATTTGTGTCTTCCGTGTAGTTAACGATTCTGTATACATTATTCCGAATGATCGCTTTTTTTTTGTTTTGATGTTAATGTTAGAATGAAAGTTCATAGTGTGTTTACTCTTTATCTGTTTCTCATAGAATTCATACGTTATATTATTATTTCTGCTAATGATAGTCAAATCAGAATAATTAAGTTTTTTATCTGCAATGAAGACACAAATAAATGGAATGATCTGCTTGAAATTATGAAAACTAAATTTTATATGAGTGAGTATCCTTTTCCATTTATCCAAGATATTATTAAATCTTATTTCCGAAAACAAAAAATCAAGAAAAATTAAATAAAATTCAAAATGATTGTAAAACCAATATGTTTCCCAATTGGATTAAAAATCAACAAAGAAATCAAAGAATTATGTGTTAATAAGAATATAAAAATTATTCATTTTAAATACAACAAATTAATTAAATTAAATGAAAGAACAGATAATGAGGATCTTTTAAGTACGTGTATCATTTACCAATTACAGTATAGGAATTGTAACGAAATTTATTATGAAAGTTCCGCAAGAACACTAAAAGAACGATTATCAGAAGAGATTAAAGCATTTAAAAATAAATAACCAAACTTGTCGGACTGGTCATATCATGCAATAAAATTTAATCACAATCCAGACCCCATTGCTTAAGTAATCTATAAATGCAATGATGAATTAGATAGATTGTTTTTTAAATCATATTATATAAGTTCGAATAAATGTTTTAATAAGGACAAAACTCTAAAAGTTTCTGGTATGTTACTCAGCATTTTTAAGAAATACAAGAAAAATCTAAAGAAACAACAATAAATTGAAGAAACAACATTTATAATATATTTTTATTATTATCAATATTTGACACAGTCCAAAGACAAAAAGAACACATCTTTGACTGGATTAATTGAGCAATTCAAGTCTCACCCAGAGACCTAAGAATTGTCCAAGTATCTTCGCAAAATATAGGCAGTGAGTAATAATGATGTTTTTTGCAGGTCTGTTATTGAAATATTGTAAAGTTCCAAACTATTAAAGAATTTGACAAATTCCTTTGATATGGCACCAAGGGCACCAATGACAATAGGTATCACAGTGGTACGTTTGTCCCACAATCGAGAAATTTCAATTGTCAGATCCCTATATTTGTGATCTTTCCATGTTCTTTCTCAACAATTCGTGTATCTCCAGGTATTGCTACATCAATTAGTAAAATACGTTTCTTTTCCACTATTGTTATGTCTGGTGCGTTATGATCCAAATGACGGTTAGTTTGTATTCGGAAATCCCATAGGATTTTTACCTTATCATTTTGTAACATTTTTTCAATAGTATGTTCCCACCAGTTTTTGGAAAATGGGAATTGATATTTTTTGCATGAATTCCAATGGATAATATTCGCTACTCTATCGTGACGCCTTTTGTACTCAGTTTGAGCAATTTTGCTGCAACCACTGATAAGATGATCAATAGTTTCATCTTTTTCTTTGCATAATCTGCATTTACTGTTATTGCTCATATGTTGTATTTTGGATTTCATCACATTAGTTATTAAACTTGTTCTTGTGCAGCGAATATTAACCCTTTGGTTTCTTTCTTGATGTAGCCATTTTGAAGCCATTGCCAGTTTCTGGAATTGTTAATTTTTCCTTCAATTTGTTTTATATATTGCCCATGGAGTGGCTTGTTTTTCCAGCTGTCCAATTGTTGTTTTATGATTTCTGTTTTGTATTCCAGTTTTGACCCAGTAACTTTCAAGAAATGTTCTTTACAAACTTCAATCAGCATCTTTTCCTTGCTTTTTGTTACATAATCATTTAATCCTCGTTTTTCCTCTTCTACAATTTGCTTGATTTGAAGAAGTCCTCTGCCACCTTCTTTCCTTGGAAGATATATTTCATCAACATCACTTCTAGGATGGAGAGCATGGTGCATAGCCATCACTTTCGGGTTTTCCTGTGTAAAGTATCTAATTCAGCTTGTGTCCAGTCAATGATTCCTGCAGTGTATCTAATTACAGGGAATTAGTTACAGGATAAATAGCTACAAGAGTTAATGGCTTTGATAGTATTGCCACCATTAAGCTTTGATTTTAAAACATTATGGACACGTTTTACGTATTCAGAACTCGTTTTCTTTTTGACTTGAGCATTTAATATTTCACTTGATTCCAGTATCCCAAGATATTTTTAGTAATCTTCAATGCTAAAGGACTTGATGATGTTTTCATTTTCAAATATTATCCAATCAGTTTCCTCAACTTTTCCTTGCTTCATGTTTAGTGTAGCACATTTGTCTAGTCCAAATTCCATTTTAATATCTTTGCTAAAAGTCTGAACTGTGTTGATCAGGAATGTAATTTCCTTTTTTGATTTCCCATATAATTTAAGATCATCCATGTAAAATAAATGGGAAATTTTCCCAGATTGTTTTGAAACTTCATATCCTAAGGTTGTTTTCTTCAAAATTGATGTTAGGGGAATGAGTGCAATGGCAAATAATGATGGTGATAACGCATCACCTTGAAATATTCCCCGTCTAATTTTCACTTCTCCAAGTTCTTGTCCATTTGATACTAAAGTTGTTTTCCAAAATTTCATGGCTTCTTTCAAAAGATTTCTGATGTTTTCACTGACTCCAAAAATTTCCAAGGATTTTTGAATCCAACTGTGTGGTAGGGAGTGAAAAGCTTTCTTATAATCAATCCAAGCCATACATAAATTGGTTTTGCGTCTTTTTGAATTTTGGAGAATCATTTCGTCATTTAATAACTGATCCTTGGTTCCACTGAGCTTTTAGAATTTCCTTTTTGTTCAATTGGGTAGAAGGAATTTTTTGACATATAGTCATAAATTGAGTTTGCCAAAATTCCTGTTATCTTTATGTTTATGTTTATGTAGAGAATGTGGATGGCAGAGAAGCCAAGCACTGCGACCGGAGGTCTATTAGACCCACGGAACCCACGGAAAGAAGGACAGATGGAGAGAAAGACTGAGAAAGTATGGTGGGAGAAGTGCAGGGGAAACGGGAGAACCCCGAGAAAACCCACCCACCGCGGATCGTCCACCATCACGAAACCCACATGAGAACCGAACCCCGGTACTCAGAGGTGAGAGGCCGATGAAAATTCCTGTTAATAATTTAAATGTTGTTGGGAGGCAAGTAATAGGACGAAAATTGCTAGGAACTACTCCTTTCACCTTATCTTTCAGAATTATGAATGTCTTTCCACATGTCATCCATTCTTCAATTGATGAGGACTGCAGAATATTATTGAAATGATCTGCTAATCTATCATGTAGGCCTACTAGATGTTTGAGCCAAAAGCCATGCAGTTCATCTTTGTCAGGAGCAGACCAGTTTTTAAGTTTTTTGATTTGTTGAACAACCATTTCTTTTGTAATAATCAAATTTTGCATTTGTGTCTTCTTTTTTCCTCTACAAATGTCTTTAATCCATGTCGCATTTTTATTGTATTTTTCGGGAGTAGTGATGATGGACTGTATAGACCATGGTCCTCGGGACCATATAAGCCCATTTTTTGTTGTTGGGTTGGAAGGGGGGTTTGTGGTAGAATTTTTGTGATGGGGAGGGGTTGGTTTGGTGAAGCTGAGTTGGTTGGACGGTTTTTGTTGGTGTTTTTTGTTGTTTTATTGGTTTTTGGCGGGTTTATTTGAAATTGTGTTTTTGAGTAAAGATAGGGTTGAGGGATGAGTAGTTATTGTAATAGAGAGAGATGATTGTTTTGGTTCGTATTGGATCTTTGTTGTTTTCGTTGGTATTTTTTGTTATGTGTTGTGTTTTTATGTGTCTGTTGGTTAATTTTTTTGTAAAAGTTTTGCATTGTATATTTTATTTTGAATCTTTTTGCTCGTGCCTATGATAAACGGATGGTTAGAGAGGGAAGAATGGATGCTGAGAAGGAGGAGGGGGTTGGGGATGTTGCTGGAAAGGAGGGAAAGAGACACTGTTTTGAAGAGGGAGAATCACTCCCTAACCCCTCGAGGCTACTAACTTTATAGGGAGAAAGTGGCTTGCCGTGAAGCTCTGTTTTGGAGGTCAATGTCAGGTAAAAGAAAATGAAGGTTGTTGATTTATTTTTTTGACAGTCGGTCGGCAGAGTGAGAGGTGGGGAAATAAAATTTGGTGAGAGAGAAAAAGCGGTTTTAATTCGAATTTCTGTGCTGTAAAAAAAAGAGAAAGATTTTATTTTTTAAATTTTATTTTTTATCTTCGGAATACAAATTGAAGTATGATGCTTATTAATTTAAGAGAAATGAAAAAAATCACAGCGGAGACAAATAATTGCATTCATTTGCTTTCTTTTTTTCATCTTTTTGGATGTTACGTATGAAAAAAAAACAGCATTTCCGGATTTGAAAACAAGAAAATCAATATCAAAATTTACAAGAGTGATTATATTTTCTAACAATACATATTATCTTACTGTGATGTACTAAAACGAGCATGGGTGTTACGAAGTCCATAGTCAGATGAAGCTTGAAAATGAGGCAAGAAAAAAAGAAATAAATTAATTGTTGGAAAGAATAAGAAGAAAAGAAAAATAAATTATTATGTTTTTACGTTATTGATATATTATTTTTTTGGAGAGAAAAAAATGAAATAATCGTTACGTTATTTCAAAAAAAAAAGGAAAAAAATCGTAATAGTAAAGTAAAAAAAAGAATATTTACATATCCTATTCGGATTCGAGGGGCAGCGATTTTCATGAAATTTTCGGTGCTGTCTTTCAATGACATGAAATCCGATATATCAACATCTAACAACGTTCAATTCTGGGTTTTCTTGTTTAAACACCTACGGAAAACAGACACAAAAAATAAGAGAATTGAAAGAATATAAAATTGAGAAAAAAGAAAGTAAGTTATTAAAAACGAAAAGATAAAAGTTTGTATTTTTTAACGCTAAAAACAAAAAATATTAAATACACACCTTCTCACAATTTATTAAGTGTCTTGCGTAAGTGTGTGGCTTGAAAATTCGGCATTCTTTAAAAAACGAACATAACAGGTATCTAGGCGTGACTGCTGTTTTCAATGTGCGGAGATGTTGGTCGTGACTATCTCTGGAAAACACTGAACAATGTTTTGGAGAGAGTTCCGTCTTATATATCGTATTAACCTTCAGTTTCTTTGAAAGTGGGTCATATCTACCCCCCCCGCCTTTTTTTTGAAAGTTCCTTTATTTTCTTTCAAACAAAGAAAAATATGATATTAAAAACAGTCAAATTAGAAAAATATGGTTATTTATAAAAAAATAAACAAAGAAAAAAGAGTTATCTGATTATTAATTAATTTAATGAACTGTGTAGTAATACATTAGAAAAAAAAATAATAAAACAAACAGAAATAGGTAAAAAGTAGATTAAAGTTAAATAGTAAAGAGAAAAAAAAGATTTATTTAATTATTTTTTTCTTCAATGTTAATTATTCCAACGAATTAAAAAACAAAATTCGTCAAAAAATAAAATAATTTTCTTTTTTGGGGAATACCGGCTTTTTTTATCAATTGTTGATTCATTTTTTTTTTCGTTTTTGCCAGGAATATTATTTCACTGTTTGAAATACGAGTTTATTAGTTTTTTTAATAAAAAAAAATTTTTTTTTTCGTTTTTTTTAATTATATTCTCAGTTATATCTATTCGATTTTTTAATCGAAAAATATTCCTTTTTTTTGTTTTAATTTAATTCATTATTCTTAATTATTTATCTTTTACTTGGGAATAAAACAGGGGTATCTACCTTTGTCTAGACAACAGAAGGATTAATTAGGTCATGGTTAGGGGGAAAGAGCAGGTGTGTGTGTTTTTGAGAATGCTCCGTAATGAATAATTCAATTTTTTTTACAAGGTTTTCCCTGACCTAGATAAACACGGCTTTCATCTGTTGCAGAAACTAAATAAAATATTTGTAGATTTTTATTAATAATATAAAAGTAAATTAGTTTTTTATAAAATATATTGAAATTGTACTTTCTTTTTTGTGTAAAAAATTCGCTAGAAAATAGGAAACTAAAGAAAAAGAACGAAAGAGACATAATATTTAATTTTCACCAAAGGAAATAATTATTGTCTCTGTCAGCTCATTTCCAAGTATTCTTCAAATCGGAAAGATTTTATAGCAAGACTATATTAAGTGATTCATTTTTGTGACCTCTGAAAATGATGTAAAGACCTTTTTAATTTGTTTTCAAAAAGTTGCTTTGATTATTCTTTGAAAAATGGTTGTATAAGAATTTTTATCATTTAATCTTTTTTCAATAGAATAGGTAAATTATGAATGAATTGTGATATTATATTTTTTTCATTTACGAATTTATCATACAGAGCAATGCATTTTTTAAAAAAAAAGGTATTCAATGACTAACATTTTTGTTATTCGTTTTTCCAAAAAATAAATATAAAATATTTTTTGATATTTATTAAATGTCTTGTTTGTGGATGCAGAAAAAAAACGACGCCAAGCAAAAGATGCATTGTGGGATAGTGTTAACCTACTTTTTTGAATTCGAAAAAATAATTTCTGATTGGCTAATGGGCTGGGCTTTTGGGAGTGGTTTTTAATTTTGAAAGGCTCTCATTGGCTGAAAGTTATCAATCTGTTGATGCATATTTTTTTCCTCTTTTGATTGGAGAAAGACCTTTCAGAGTGGCAGTCAGAATTCAATAAAAAATGTGTTTGAAAATTGTATATAAACCCTCATTTTTCCGAATAATTTTACTGTTTCTCGCCGCTGCAAATTGCTCCGCACAGTTGAGATATTATCCTAGTATCAGAATTGTTACAACCAGCTACCTCCCTCGAACAATGGCCAGTGCAAATTTTTATGAACCAGTCGACTTACAGCAGAAATTTGAATTGGCGATGCGCGATCTCGCTCCTGCCCAGGTAATATAAATTTGTTATTTCTTTTTTATTATTGTGTATTTTTTTCTATTTCTCGAATTGTCGATTTTCCAAAAAAAAAAAGAAGGCTTATTATAAAAAAGTAATATTCTTTTATTTTTCTTTATTACCTTCCCAAAAAAAAAGAAGACTTATTATAAAAAGTAATATTCTTTTATTTTTCTTTATTACCTTCCCAAAAAACCCTCTCATCCCTTCTTTTTTATTTTATTTTCTTTCTTTCTTTTTTTTCTTCAAAAAAATTCTCAATGAACATTCTTTTTTTATTAGATTCCCTCAGACTTTTTAAGCCTTGGAAATGGAATCTATCTTCGAGTAGCGCCCTACAAGGGTATTTTGCTAGTGAATTTAAGAAAATATTTCTATACTGGCACTTCATTGATACCGACGTCAACGGGACTTTCGCTTTCGGAGAAAGATATGCAAATATTGGCGTTTTCTGCTGTCGACATTAATCATTATGCAGCAACAGTTGAAATAATGTACAATGACGGTCACGCTGATCCAAAAAAGGTGCTGAATCTCACAAATGAAAGATTGCTGACCATAGCTTATGATCCTATAATAAAGCAGACTCTTTTAAATTTAGCCGGGATGGTAAACAAATTACCATTAATAGCAACCGATGGCATACTTTTTCACAGCTCCTCACCAACGAGCTACCCCGCTTAATTCAATCTGTAAAGGAGACTATGAGATGTCCACCGCAATCCACACCTCCTAAGACAATCAGTAATCATTCAGCTCCTCTTCTTCAATCTGCTCTCATTACAAACCCTCCACAATCCCAAAATCCTAATTTCCCTATCACTTCCACCCCGATTCTTCAGCCAACAGCTCCTGCAGCCGAGCCTAGTACCGCCGGACCTGTGAAGTGAGCCCGTCGCGCCCCGGTCCGCAAATTAAAGATGCCTGCATCCAAAGAAGCACCAGTGGCGCCCACTGATCCGAGAACAGCAGCAGTTCCAGCATCGGACACTGCCAACGTCGAGTTTGATTTTTCGCAGAGCCTAGATCCTAGCATTGATCCTACAATGTTCACCGATGCTCAAGATCTCGACAAGCATTTAAACGGATCATAAAAGGTGTGAAAAAACCGAGTAAGTCACATCCTCTTTTTTCAGTTATTGTTTTTTTTTCTTTTCCTCAATGCACTTTCCTTTTTTTTGAAAAAAAATGAACTCGTCAATGAATGAATCAGTCAATCAGATTAACCCCTAGTAAAGTATTTAAAAAGTGAATGAGATAGAAGTACATTGATACATCGTGTCAGGTAGCTCAGATAGAGAAATAAAAGCTATTGTGGACCGATGGCATCTGGATCCGGACGCAATTATACCTAGAGTATCAACAGCCGACCCTAATACGGATATTGAGTCGGCACCAACCATCCATTCGATCGCCGAAAGGTGGAATATTGATCCGAAACAAATTTCATCCGAACCAATAAATGCAAATAAAACTTTTGAAGATATTGCAAAAAGATGGAGCGTTGATATTATTACACTTCTAACCGAATCTGAAGCCGAATCTAGCTCGGATGAAGAAGAAGAAGATACGCCTGAACCATTGCCGGTAAATGAAATTAGTGAATTTGATAATTGGCTGTTAGGTTTCATTAACGTAGAACGCGTTATTGCTCGTCACTACATTCGTCGCTATAGAACTCTAGGGACTCAGTATGAAATTAAATTATCCTGTCCTTCACTCGAAGAAATAACAGCAAAGAGCATGGAAGGGCGAAAATTAGATTTAATATTTATTGTAGAACGCCTCTTTGAATTATTAATACAACAACTCACTACAGAATGTCTTCCTAACAATATGATTGGCATTCAAATAAACAGTGAGAAGTTCGAGTTGGCTGCTTATTTAAATTTTACAGCAAAGAAAAATTTTAAAGCAGAATCGGTCCTTGAAATCATAGAAATGTTAGCGCAGTCCGGAAAAATAATTGATTGGGCTAGTAATTTATTTGTAAAGGTAACCTGTGTTTCACCACCTGAGGGTGGAAAAATAAAAGATGGAAGTAAACTTCATATTGAAGAATGGATAAAAAATAATAGATGCATCATTCAAATCCAAAATCGGTCCGATAAATTATGTATGGCTCGCGCACTGATCGTTGCCATGGCTCAAATTAATAACTCTTCCAATTTTCGAAAAATCAGGAGGAGTAATTCTTTTCAACTGAAGGAGGCTGTTGAGCTTCAATGCAAGGCACATGTCCCTCAGGGTTCCTGTGGGATACCAGAAATACAAAAATTTCAAACGTTTTTAAATCCTACCTACCAAATTATCGTCATTTCTCATGAGATGGGGAAGCAGGCTCTTTTCATGGGTCCGCCAGCTCAGAAAAAGCTAATTCTTTTTCATTACAACGAGCATTTCGCCGTTGTAACAAGTTTGACAGCTTTTTATAACTGTGGTTATTTTTGCATAACTTGTTTCAAGAAATACAATACCAAAGATACACACACCTGTTCCAAAATTTGTTTTGCCTGTAAAAAATCAGGAGGTTATTGTTCTGTCGAGAACTATATTCGCTGTGAGATCTGCAATCGATTTTTCAAATCTGCCAAGTGTTTGAAAAATCACAAAAGTATTTATAGCACGAAAGGCATTCTAATTTGCGATCAATTTCACCGATGTCGGACGGATAGAATTACTATTGACAACAGTACGGGGGTTGTTCATTGTTGTAGGCGCTATAGATGTCCGAACTGTAAGAATATTGTTCCTCTCGATCATTTATGTTATATTCAGCCAGTGTCTCTTCCCAATAACGAAAAGGAAGATGAGAATCAATTCCTCTTATTTTACGATTTTGAATGTAGCATAGAAAAAGATCTTGGCGACGGTCGTATAGAACATATACCTAATTTGTGCATACTCAAATTCTGTTGCACGAAATGTGTCGACAGTCAATCAGATGATTGTGAAAACTGTACCGCTCCAAAACTGAGGATTTTCAAAGGAGAAACGGTCTGTAGAGATTTTTGTGAATGGCTTTTTGAAAATGAAAGGGTCTCTGCCATCGCTCATAATGCTAGTGGCTTTGATTCTTATTTTATAATTTAATACATCCTGAAATGTAATCAAAAACCGAAAAAGGTCATTTATAATGGAAACAAGCTGCTCTTTCTTCAATGGAAAAGTATTCGATTTCTCGACTTATTCACCTTTATCATAATGGCTCTTAAAAAATTACCCAAAGCATTTGGTTTGGATATCAGTCGACTATTAAAAGGGTATTTCCCCTACCTATTCAATAGGGCTGAAAATTGGAATTATCGAGGATCCTATCCCTCTTTGGAATATTATGATGTCGGGAGTTTGATGCCTCAGGAGCGTGATGTGTTTATCCAATGGTACAATGAACAGATAAAAAAAGGTGAAATATTTGATTTTCAAAAAGAAATACTCGACTATTGCGTTATGGATGTGGAGATTCTGAGTGCAGTGGCTTTGAAATTTCGCGAAGCTTTTACTTCAATCATAGGTAGCTGTCCGTTTCAAACGGGGATTACAATAGCTAGTGTTTGCAATCGAGTTTTTCGGGCAAAATTTTTAAAACCAGAAACAATTGCGCTCATCCCTCATAACGGGTTTTGCAAAAATGCCAAACGCTATAGTAAGATAAGCATTGAATGGCTAGAATTTGAATCACACCAACGCAATGAATACATTCAACATGCTTTAAATCAAGGTGAAAAATTCATTCCTGAATATCGTCTTTACGTCGATGGTTTTTCGTAAAAGTCCAGAACTGTTTTTTAGTTTCAGGGATGTTGGGTGCACGGTTGTAAAAAATGTTACAGAAATAGACTCATGGTTCATCCTCATCGATGGATGACGATTCAGGAAATATTTGATTTAACACTTGAAAATGTCCAAAGACTGCAAGCTTGTGGCTACACAGTGGTAGAAATGTGGGAATGCGATTTTCGCACTAGATTAAAGGCAAATGCTGAATTGAGCAACTTTGTGAAGAAATTATCCATACTGCCTCCTTTAACACCAGATCAGAGTTAATTTGACGGGAGGGTCGAGGGTTTCAAACTCTTCCACGAGATAGAGTCCGACAAGGAAATTATTTATATAGACTTTATTTCATTGTATCCATTGGTATTGAAAAAAGATATTTATCCTTTGGGTTATCCTGGAATTTTAACAGAATTTGATTCGACTGATCTTTCTAATTTTTGCGGAATAGTGCAATGCAGTATTCTCCCACCTAGAGGACTTTATATACCAGTTTTGCCCTACCGTTACAACAAAAAACTCTACTTTCCACTGTGTAAAAAATGTGTCGAGTTGAAATCTTCTACAAAGTGCGAACACAATGATCATGAACGGATCTTAACCGGTGCCTGGGTCACTTTTGAACTCCAGCTTGCTTTGGAGAAAGGTTACAGGATCAAAAAAATATTTCAAGTTTGGAATTTTTCAAAAACAACGCAGCTCGACCCTGAAACAGGACAGGGTGGCTTATTCGCAGAATACGTAAATACATTTCTTAAAATCAAGCAGGAAAGCGATGGCTACCCATCACATTGTCAGACAGAGGATCAAAAGAGAGCATACATCAGTGAATACGCCCGAAATGAGGGGATAGCTCTGGATCCCGACAGAATTTAGAAAAATCATCCATTAAGAACCATTGCTAAGATTTGTTTGAATTCGATTTATGGTAAATTTGCACAGCGAGTTACAAAGAGTAAAACAGACTATATAGAGAAACCAGAAACGTATTTTGGCTACGTTTTCAGTGACACAAAAATTGTTAAAAATGTCACTTTTTTTCACGCTCGAATTGCACAATTGGAATGGGTTGAAAATACTGAACGAAGTGAAGATCTTTTGCTAGGAAGTCACACAAATGTTGTTATTAGCACGTTTATTATGGCTCAAGCGAGAATTAGACTCTATGATGAAATGGAAAAATTCGGCACATCAGTTCTTTACTGTGATACCGATAGCATTTTTGCGGTTATCAAGAAACAATCTTCTGTTTTATCCAATGTACCAATTGGAAATTTTCTTGGAAATCTCACTAATGAAGTCCATAAAGACCATGGAGAGGAATTTATGATAGATATGTTTTGCACTGCAGGAGCCAAAAATTACGGATATCGTGTTTCCTCAAAGAATTCTGACTAGCCATCTCAAATTGTGTTAAAAATTCGTGGTTGCTCTTTAAATTATGAAACTCGTGAAAAAATAAATTTGGATTTGCTCAAGTCCATGGTCGATGAACTGATTCAGAATAATGATGATAATAATAATGACAATGCAGAGTCACTGACCCGAGTTCCTACCTTTACACGAGGAAAAATTCGAAGAACGAAAAAACGGAAAATTGTTTCCCAGGATGAGATTGAAATGTACCGATCTGTCTTTGATAAGCGAGTAATTGTTCCTGGACAATATCAAACCCTCCCCTATGGTTATTGAGTGTAGAGACCTGGAAAGACGACAATTCATTCTGTTCAAAAAAAAGAATGCTGTATACATCCCAGTCCCTAAAAATGGAATTGGTAAGATTGAACACTTTTCACAACTGGCCTGTATCTTTTATCTCGGCAAAAGATTTAGCAAAGGCAGGTTTTGTTTATATTCAATGTAATGAGTGCAGTGTGTGTTTTTTAAGGGTATTTTAGGCAGTTGGGAACGCCATGATTCCCCTACGTCTGAACATTGTAAATATTTCCCTGGTTGTCCGTTGTCCAGGGTCTAGATGTTGGTAATATTCCAAACAAGTGAAGAGGAAAAAAAACACAAAATCCTGAACTTTTTTTTGCATGTTACGTCATGTCTTTTATCATGTTTTGCATGTCACAACATGTATTTCCTGTTGCTTTGCATGTCATAACATGCATTTTCGTCAAAACAATACCAACACCTGCACAGCCTAGGACGGACTTTTTTTATCGAAACAAAAAATACATTTACAATGTCTGAATATGAATTTATTCATAGTAGGGAATTCAAATTTAAACACCCTTTTAATTGCATCTTAAGCGGAGCTACTGGGAGTGGCATGACCGAGTTTTCAAAAAAGTTTCTAAAGTATAAAAACGATATGATTGATCAACCTCCAACGGAAATCTATTGTCATTACGATGTTCATCAACCATGGTTCAGTGAATTTACTGGAATGGTTAAATTTCAAGAGGGTGTACCTGACGTGAAAAAGTTTGATTCGGTCACTCCAAAATTAGTGATTATTGATGATTTGATGGGTGTAGACAATAGCGCACTCGAACCTTTATTTATTAAATACAGCCATCACAAAAATTGTAGTGTTATTTACGTGGTTCAAAACTTATTTCATAAAGGTGGTGCCCACCGCACAATCAGCTTAAACACTCATTGTTTTGTCCTCTTTAAAAACGTAAGGGATTTATCTCAGATAATGTTCTTTGCCAGACAATTATTTCAGAAAAATGAAAAATTTCTTGTGGAAGCCTATCGAGATGCAACTCTAGAACCTTATTCCTATTTGTTATTGGATTTGAAACCCAACACCATGGAGGGAGTGCGTTTCCGCACTGGAATATTTCCTGACGAGTCATTGGGTATTTATCGACCAATCAAAAAAATAGCATTTGAAAATCGTTGGAAATATTATTAGTGAAAAAAGAAAACCGTTCGAACGAGAGAAAAATTTTTTGAATGGGATATGGAAATGAACAGTCGGAGATGGCACCTTCGAAACTCGCTCCTCATAGACTTCTGAAATATGCTCGTATTTTACAGGCAATTCCTCAATTTTCACCTCGCCAGATGAGAGCGGTTATTAAAGAAGGTAATCCCGACTTTATTCGATGTTTATCTGAATGTGTAGGTAATGTTTGCGTGGCAACGTTCCTGTGACTCCCTATCAAAAACGAAAACTATCTTGTCGCAAGAAAACACTTCGTTTGATTGGCACATCAAAATTACCCATTCACAATAAAAAGTCAATTCTAGTGCAAAAAGGATCTGGACTTTTGCCCTTCATCATTCCTGCTCTGGCAGGACTATTCGGTGGTATGCTTGGTAGCAACCGATGAAGGAATGGAACATGGTAGGAAATTTGTTGTTTTACCTGAAGAACTAGCCTCACAAATGCTGCGAGGGTCCACACAAAAATATGACCCGTCTCAAAATATTATACAGAAACTATCCTCTTTGGAAAAAGAACTGGATCATCTTTTAAACGATATCACCTTACCGAATGATTTAAAAATTAAATTAGTTAATAATATACAGCAGCGTTTTTAAACATTTTATAATCAGAACAAAAGCAGACTGCACGATCCTGTTTTACAGTCAATGACCGCGAATGTGACGTCAGACAGTGCCGACGTAAAAACCGACGCGTCACTGGAAAAAAAAGAAATTCAAACTCCGTCAGGTGTTAGTTGGGAAGATGCGGTTTTGACTTGCATGCCCACATCTTATCAGCCTTTTGCAAAAAAATTGTTGGAACGTTTTGAAGCACTGCCCAACGTGGGATGTGATTCTAAAACGGGAGAATTGATGGTTCGAGGTGAAAACATTTCTGAAAGTAGTATTTTTGATTTAATGAATCATTTGGTGAAGCAAAGCAAAAGAACTGGTTGGATTCAATTCCGTAATCTTTTAACTTCCATTCCGTTATCAAAAGAGGACGTCCCAAACAATAAACAGTGGAAAATTATTTCAAAATTACAAGTTCCCATAGCCAAAAAGAAAAACGGTAATACAAAAATACGACTACAGTCGGGGCAAGGAAAATGGCAGTCTTATCCGTAGCTGTGGAAAAATTATTGAGATCGATTTATTTCGATCCAAAGCATCCTGCATCTTTTGACAGAGTACAAAAATTATACAGGGTGGCCAAACCGCGAAATAAATGCGTTACCCTGATTCAAGTTAAACAGTGGTTGAAAACACATGATAACTACACTGTTTTTAAACTGGCTAGAAAAAAGTTCCCATGTGGGAAAACAAAAGTATCCGTTATGAAAGAACAGTGGCCGGCAGATCTTATTGCTCTGCAAAAACAGGCAAAATTTAATGATGGTTTTCGATTCTTACTCGTCGTCATAGACATTCTATCGAAACGTGCTTTTGTAGTGCCTTTGAAAAACAAAACAGGAGTTAATATAACCAAAGCCTTTGAGCATCTTTTTAAGACAGAGGACGTCGACCTGCCTGATTGTTTGCAAACCGATAAAGGTCGTGAATTTGTCAACAAAACCTTTCAGACATTTCTAAAAGAACACAATGTTCACTTTTTTACATCACAAGATCCGGTTGTTAAAGCTTCGGTTGCCGAAAGATTTGTGACAACATTTCGGTCAAAACTTTTCAAATATTTTCATTTTACTGGCTCCTTTCGATATGTTGATGCCTTAAAAGATTTGGTGGATGCCTATAATAATAGTTTTCATTCGAGTATTGGTATGGCTCCAAATGACGTGACCGACTCGAACCACCATCTTGTATGGCAGCGCCTCTATGGAAAAACTCCGAATACGTCACGACGACGACCGCCAGACATATCATTTAAGACAGGTCAGCAGGTACGTATTAGTTCGGCAAGAAGATAAATTCCAAAAGGCGTTCGAAGGTTTGTGGACTCCTGAAATTTTTACAATTTCAGAGATTGTATCAAAGAGAAGTCCGCAAGTGTTTCATTGGAAAGACGGGTCGGGTGAACCAATATGTGGAACTTTTTACCCCTGGGAATTACAATCTATTGAAAAAAGCGAAGATAGTTTCTATCCCATTGAGAAAATTCTTAAGGAAAAAGGACGAGGAAATAAGAAAGAATATTTAGTTCGTTGGCAACGATACAGTCCCGCTTTTGATAGCTGGGTTAAAATTGGAGAATTACAACATATTTCCAGTACCTAAACATGGATGAATTTTATCTGACGCTTCCGAGCAATTCAAGCATGTCTTTTTTTCCGAAAAATACAATTTCCACTTTCACCACCAAACTACCAAAAAGATTTGAATTGAAAGAGCCCTACGAATGTGCCCTGGCAAAGTTAGTTATCAGCACAGTTGGTACAACATAAGCGGTAATGATGGTGTGTTTCGAGTTATAAGTTATCCTTCTTTCCGCGTTACCATTCCATTAAAACCATAGTTTAAAAATGCAGACAAATTCATTCGTAAAATTACAGCCAGTATTGAAGAGCATCCCATAGAAAAACTTTCCAACGAGGTAATTTTTTGCTAGTTTTCAATCGTGTTATCGTTTTCCTGCCGCGCGAAGCAGAAATTCGAATGTGCCTGCCTCTGGCTCAGTTGTTAGGTTTTAATCAGCCCGATCTTTTACGAGTGTCGGATGAGGAAAATTCAAAGCAAACCTTGGTTGTATTTAAAGAAAGCACAACGGCCAAAGACACACCTACCTTTACAGATATAGATCTTTCGAAAGCCCCCTTCTTTTTCGACTTTGAATTAAAAGAAACAAGTTCTTCAGTCATTAATGAATTCAAAATTCCTCAGGGATATTATTCGAATGCAGCACACCTAACTCAGCTCGTATTAAAGATCGTTTTCGTTACGAGGAGGAGAGAACGCCGGTTCAATTCACCTACAATAATATTACTCATAGAATCAGTCTTGAAATAACAGGCTATTTAAAGTAATTTTAACTCGCGAATTATCTGAACTTTTAGGTTTTCTCGGTCAGACAGAATTCCTTCAAACCATAGAGGCTAGTTCGGTCATTGACTTGAACGGGGGTTTTTATTCCATTTATATCTATTCAGATCTGATTGACAATTGAATTGTTGGCGATGTAATGGCTCCCCTTTTATGTACAGTGCAAATTGATCGCAAAGAGGGTGACTTGATAACAGAGTCCTATACCAATTTGTTTTATAGACCACCTATTGCGTCATTCATTCGATACAATTACAATATATTTGAGAAATGACATTGGCCTTCCAGAGGAAAAGAACCTCATTAACCTTGCATTTTCGTAAAATACGACAGTAAGAGGTAAAGACAACAAAACATTTTGATTGGTGCAAAAAAAAAAACTCCAACCCCAACCCATTACACCTCCCCTTACCCTAGTGCAGTTAATAAAAGAAAAAAAGTGTGACTCATTTGTGTTCTGGAAAGAGATGCATTCGATACGATACAACCCCCGCTCCTGTATTTGCTACTATGCAAATCAAATTGGTGGATCAGAATACACCAACAGTGTGCCGTTCTACAGTGGTGTTCGTTATCAAAGAGGGAGTGGAATTGGCAGTGTGTTTAAATCATTATTTCGTTGGGCAAAACCAGTATTAAAAAAGTTTGCCTACTCGGCAGGTCGTTACGCCCTAAGAAATGGTAATCGCATTTTGTATGACGTTGAACAAGGTGAAACTTTTCAAAACGCCACCAAAAAACAGCTTCAGCAGACATTGAAAGATATAACTTCCGGCCAGACAGGAAGCGGACCTGGGCTGCCTGGACGGCAGGCGCAAGTGGCTCAGTGCATTCACCGACCAATCCGGTGACAGGTCATTGTCAAGGACGGTCGCTGGTGTTGGGAGAAAAAGAAGGAAAACAACGGTAAAAGTGCGTCGTCAGCGTTCTCGTACCACCAGTACCACCGCCAAAAGAAAGCAGAAAAAGAAGACCACCTCCAAAAAAATAAAAAATAAAAATTCAAAAAAACAATCTCCAAAAGACATTTTTGATTCCTGAAAAGAGAAATGTCTGGTGAGGGACAATTAATCCATTGCAAGTTAAAGGAGAGTTTTAAAAACGAATTGGATCTTTTCACTCTTCCTCCAACACAAGTTGTTATTCAGAATGGAGTTGACGTTGAATATCACCCGATTGTCTCCATCACCGAAACGGGACCCATTGAATTCGTGATCGCCGGTGGCGGTGAGAAATATTTGGACTTATCAAAAACTCTTCTCAGTGTGCATCTGAAAATAGTGAAAGGTGGCGATTAAACACCCAAAGGGGAGGCAGACAAGGTGAGCACAGTTAATCTAATTCTTCATTTCCTATTCACTCAAGTCGATGTCTACTTGGGTGATAAACTTGTCTCTGCCTCGGGCAATTGCTATCCCTACCGTGCCTACATCGAATCCTTTTTAAATTACGGTCTTGACAGCAAAAAGACTGTGTTATCTGTTGCCGGTTGGTACGAGGACAAGCCGGGTCAATTCAACGACCTCGATCCGCTTGCAGCCAATGCCAATCCAGGACTCAAAGAACGTGAGTGGTGGAAACACCATCGAGCTGCAGGCCAGTCTTCACGTTGATATCTTCAGACAGAACAAGCTGATTCTTAACAAAGTGAACATTCGAGTTCGTCTGATTCGAAGCAAGAATCAGTTTGTGCTCCTATCGCCAGATGAAAAAGCCGATTACAAAGTGGTCATCGAAAGTGCTTCCCTACATGTGCGAAAGGTGAATGTTATTCGAGCAGTTCAAATTGCCCATATGAGAATTTTGAACTCTACACCTGCCAAGTATCCCATTATCCGTGTCGAATGCAAAATGTTTTCCATCCCAGCTGGCAGTCTTCAGGGAAATCTCGACAATGCCTTAATCGGACAAATTCCCAAGGGGATTATCTTGAGTTTGGTGAAAAACAGTGCGTTCAACGGATCCTACAAGGAGAATCCGTTCTTGTTTCATCATTTCAACGTGAATCACCATGTGTTATCAGTGGACGGTCGAAACGTTCCCAGTCAACCGTTCCGACCCGATTATGATAGAAAACTCTATGCTGGAAATTATCTCTCTCTGTTAACTACAACGGGACGGTACCTGGACGATGCAGGACTGGAAATAGACTATAAATCTTATCCGGAGGGATCGACCTTATACGGATTTGACCTATCGCCTGACCTGGCAGGTGGTAGTGAACATTTTCAATTGACCGAACACGGTACAGTCCGTATCGATGTATGATTCAAAGCTCCACTGGAACACACGGTGAATGTGTTTGTGTATGCCGAATTCCAAAAAATCATTGAAATAGACAATATTAGAAACATCTTAATGGACTAAAAAAAAAGAAAATGAACACATTACAAATTAGTTCCTTGTTAAGCTCACATCCCGAGACTAGCAGCAAATTTGGGGGAGTATACGCTTGTGATAGACTTCCAGTAAAGGCTTTATACCAGGCGTATGTTGTGAACTTGGACAATCATTCAAAGCCGGGTTCTCATTGGGTCGCCCTATATTTCCATCCATGAACATCAGGTGTGTATTACTTTGATTCCTCTGGTAATCCAATATGCAATCCTTTCATTAGACAATTTATTTGGAAAAACGCAAAACAACTTCGAGAAAGTCGTGTCGTTATTCAGGGACCTTATACCCAAACTTGCGGTGCCTACTGCATTCATTTTATACTACTTATGACTCGTGGTTTTTCTTATAACGAATTTCTCGACATGTTCACACCGAGAAAAGATGTTAACGATTTTATCCTATTCAATAGACTTAGAGACCATTTCGGTGAACAACTTTATGAAATTCGAAGAAATCAACCCGTAGTCTGTTCCACTACCCAATCGTGTAATGCCTTACTGAGTCTATCACCGCCTGATGATGAAGAAAAGAAACAGTGAAAAAAAAGGAAAAGAAAAAAAGACAGTGTAAAAAATGAAATGATGTGATAATTTTTTGTACTTATTCTTTTTTTGAGGGTTAGTTAATTCTGGTGTTGGTTGTATAAATATATTCATGTAAGATTCACATTATCATGTATTACAATTTGTTATTTTTTCTTGTAGAAAAGAAAAAAATGGATCAGTTATTCACTCTCTAGTCCGTTTTTTTAGGTTTAGATAAGTAGAAAAATAGTACAATTCATTTTTTTCCCTTTTGCACTATTTCTGTATTTTTTTTTGTAAAAAAAGAAAAAAACGTTGAAAGGTTTATTTTTTTCCAATTGGTGAAGGGTTAACATTTACTGTAAGAAAAATGTTCTTTTTTTCATAATTATGCATTAAATTTATATTCATTCATTCATGTTAAAAAAGTTCAATGAATTATACCATGTAATTCATTCATTCATTCATTTAGAAAAAAGTTCAATGAACCAGACCATGTAACAGTAATTGTAAAAAAAAAATAAAACAGATTGAATTCATTTTTCCATGTCTCTGTTGTGATTTCTTTTTTGAACAAAAATTAAACCTCCTTAAGAAAGAAAAGATAAAATATCCAAGATACAACAAAACTTAATAAAACAACTAAAAAACAACCAAATCACAAAAATACAATACAAACACTCACCTCACTTATATTCCCCCAACGCCACAACGCACTCAACCATACTTCATCCCTACCCTCTCCCTCCCTCCCTCAAAACACAATCCAAAAACCCGTCCAAAAATCACTAAAAACAACCATAAACACTACCAAAAGTAAAAGACAGTCCAAACTCCAACAAATCCCTCCTCCCCCCCCACAAAAAATTCAAAAACCCTTCCCTTCCAACCCAACAACAAAAAAATGGGCTTATATTGTTCCGAGGACCATGGTCTATACAGTCCATCATCACTACTATCGGGATTATCCCATATTTTCTTCCAAAAATCCAAAGGTTCATCATTATCTGGGGAAGCATTAGATTTAGATCTATAACTAAAAATTGCTAGTTGTAGATCCCATTAAATTTCTATAGAACACGTGTTGATTTGTTCTAAATTGTGAGTTTTGCTGATACTGGATAACACGTTCTTCATATCTAACGATCTTTTTTGAAGTTGCAACAACCCTTTGTTTCAATTCTTCATTAACTTCTGCAATAGTTTTGGTGTTCAAGTAATATTTTTCCACTAGATTTTCTTTATTTCTTTCATTTTTCAATTTGCCATCTTTCATATTCTTTAAATTACTAATATTAGTTCGTAATTTATTGATTTTCTCCTCTAATCGAATTTTCCATTTTGGTTTTCCAAACTCTTTTCTAACATTTGATATTTTGTAATCTAATTCTGCTGTTAACACTGCTGCTGTGCTATACATCAGTAAGTTTGTTTCTGAAATATTGTTAGTATTGATAGTACTGATTGCAAAATTTACATCTTTTAATATTTCTTTTAACTGAGTTTTCCTTGCATGTTTCAGAGCTGGAAGTTTCTGTCGTTCAGTTGTATTCTGCATAAACTGAAGAATTTTCTCTTTTAGTTGTTGCTGCCTTTGGGTTTGTTGAGTTGTAGTAGTATTTGAATCCATAACTTTTTCCATTTCCACAGTTCCTCATGTATGAGGTGAATGGTTTTCTGCATCATCATTTTCCAGATGATCATGAGTAGTATTGCTACTAGCATTCAATGGATTTATTTCTGATACAATTTCTGGTACTTGATTTGTAGCATTTGTGATATCACTATTTCTAATTTCAGAATTTTGTGTGTTATAATTCCTAAAGTTCAAAGCTTTACTTTCCAATTCTTTCAATTCTAAATCAGAAGGCGTCGTTGATCCATCAATCTTTGCAACGTTATTTCTGAAGTTGGGTCTTTTTTTTCCAAATTTCAAACATTCTTTTTTGGAATCCTCTTTTTGATGGGTCTGGTTGATAATAGCATATCATAATTTCCTTGTTTATTTCAATTGTTCACTTTTTTCTTTTAATTTTTCCTTCCAGTCAGTGTACAGTTGCCTGCCCTGGTTGCCTAGCAGCAGCAACTGAGCCCTGTTTCCCATTTTTCACCTGGTACCCAGGAACTAAAGCACCTGACGCGGCCCTTGTTGACCCGGGCAACGGCCGATCCTGTATAGGATTCTTTGCTTTGTTCACCATTGAAATGGGTTGGGACACACTTAGTCTGGCTTCTCAACTAAGACCAATCTGGCTTGGGTGGCTTTTCTGGTAGCTATGCTACCGCCAGCATAGCTCATAGTATCATAGAAGCACACAATCCCCCACACCATGAAAAGTGGTGCCCCATGTCGATGTTTATTATTATTGTATGTTTCAAACCTTGGGTTTCCCCAGCAAAAACAATATGGCGGGTCAAGGACCAAAGCACATACTGCCAAGTGTAAAGATGTGTTCAAGAATGATTAGGGATGTGTGCTTGTGTCCATAAATTTCCTGTTAGTTGAGTACCTAACTTTGTAACAGTGAAGAAGTCGCGCATAAGATCCTGGTTCATCTGTGGTGACCATCGGATGCGCTGGCGTGGTTTCCCAGTCTTGGTGGTCGCCTGCTCTGACACAGACGAAACACTTCCGACTGTTCGGGCTGGATGGTGTTGCCCGGGCATTGTGGTAGCCATACTACAGGATGGGGTGCCACTTTATTATTATTATTATTATTTATTATTATTATTATTATTATTTATTATTATTATTATTATGTACACTACAAAACAATGTGTATCACAGCTGCCAGTTCTTTAGCTGGTGTTGGCCTTCAAACGCATCGAATTCTTCCCAAGAATCTAGGATGTCGTAATGTATCGGCGCAAAATATGTGCTGATCCAAGCAGTGCGGCTTTTTGGAGTTGACCGATGGAGATTTTGTCAATATTTAGATCTTGTAAGTGCTTACCAAGGTTTTTTGGTATAGCACCCAGTGTGCCGATAACCACTGGAACCACCACTGCCGGCTTGTGCCATAATCGTTGAACCTCGATTTTTAGGTCTTGATACCGTGTGATTTTTTCCAGTTCTTTTTCTTCCACTCTACTATCACCAGGTATGGCTATGTCAATTAGCCATATCTGTTTCTTTTCTATCACTGTCAAATCTGGCGTATTGTGTGCTAAGATCTTATCTGTTTGAATTCTGAAATCCCACAGTATTTTCACGATATCATTTTCAATCACATTGTTTACTGTATGTTCCCACCAGTTGTTTGTTGTTGCAATGTGATAATTTTTGCAGATGTTCCAGTGAATCATCTTTGCAACTGCATTATGCCGCGTCTTATAGTCCGTCTGTGCAATTTTTCTACATGAGCTGAGAATATGATCCACTGTTTCATCAGATTCTTTGCACAATCTGCACTTTGAGTCCATTGACGATTTTTCAACTTTTGCTTTAATTGCATTTGTTCGTAAAGCTTGTTCTTGAGCAGCTAGAATTAAGCTCTCTGTTTCTTTTTTTAATGTTCCATTCGTAAGCCAATACCAGGTCTTATCCATATCTACTTTTCCTTTGATGTTTTTAAGAAATTGGCCATGTAATTTTTTATCTTGCCAGCTTTCTATCCTTGTTTTAATTACATTTTGTCGATAATCTTGTTTTGTTTTATTTAATTTTAGTAAATTTTGTTTTGTAACTGCAATAAGCATTTGTTCTTGACTGCTTTGAACATAATCTGCCAGTGCATGTTTTTCTTCTTCTACTGTTTGTTTAACTTGCAGTAATCCTCTACCTCCAGTTTGACGGGGTAGGTATAATCTATCAATGTCACTGCGCGGATGCAACGAATGATGAATTGTCATTAATTTTCTTGTTTTTCTGTCCAAAAGGTCCAATTCAGCTTGAGTCCAGTTGATGATACCAGCAGTGTATCTTATAACTGGTATTGCCCAAGTGTTGATGGCCTTGATAGTATTCCCACCATTTAATTTTGCTTTTAATAGCTTTCGGACCCTTTGTACGTATTCTTTACTGATGATATTCTTAACTTGGCCATGCTTGATATTATCCATTTGCAAAATGCCAAGGTATTTGTAAGCTTTATCATTATTGTTTCTAATATTTTGACCATTTGGCATTTCAATTCCATCACTGTGCAAAATCTTTCCTCTTTTTAATGCCACACTTGCACATTTTTCTAGTCCAAATTCCATAGAGATATCAGTGCTAAAGATGTGGACAGTGTTAACAAGTGATTGGATTTCAGCGTCTGATTTTCCATAAAGCTTCAAATCATCCATATAAAGTAAGTGTGAAATTTTTGTTGAATTTTTGGAAGTTTGATAGCCAAGGTTTGTTTTCTTTAAAATCATTGAAAGGGGGATCATGGCAATGATGAACAATAGTGGTGATAATGAATCACCTTGAAAAATTCCCCTTTTGATGTTAACTAGTCCATATTCTTCATTTCCAACAGTTAGTTGTGTCTTCCACTTCCTCATTGTTTTTTTAACAAATACTGTAATGTTTTTACTAATTCCTATTGTTTCCAAACACTTTATGATCCAGTTGTGAGGCAATGAATCAAATGCCTTTTTGTAGTCAATCCAGACCATATGTAAGTTTGTTTTTCGTTTCTTGCAATTTTCTAGTATCATTTTATCAATTAGAAGTTGATCTTTTGTACCTCTGCTATTTCGTTTATTTCCTTTCTGTTCTACAGGCAGGATATTATTTGCCTCCAAAAAGTCTTGAATATTATCACCAATGATACCAGTTAACAATTTAAATAATGTTGGCAAGCATGTTATAGGCCTATAGTTTCCAGGTGTCGCACCTTTTGATTATTATTATTATTATTATTATTAGTAGTAGTAGTAGTACTATTATTACTATTATTATTATTTAATAATTCTTTTATAATTGAAGCAAATAATAAAGATATAATATAACAAATTTAACCTTTATAGATTGTAATCTGAAATTTGTATTATTATTCTATATTGATGTAATATCAGTACCACCATAACTGAGTTTGGGAGCATACCCGTATGCCTGAACAACAAATCGTGGTTCCATAATTATTTCGTCGTCTATTTTCAAATTTCTTAATAAATTCACTACCTCTTCTACGTTGTCCTCTAGCATTCAAAGTCCTCGCACAATGCAAAGTTCACACCTCAATTCTTCTATCTGCCTAATCTCCGTGAAGTTCGTCAAGTTGATGCATCCCCATTCCGGTGCCAAAATGCTGCCTGTGGATTTCGCCGTCGGCCAAAATTGTCAGCAACGGGGTGGGTGGGGATCTAATGAGGGGTCGGCGTCGACTTCTCAGCAAGCGTCTGACGCACTTCAATTATTCGTCGACTGGAAGAGGGGGCTTGCGGGCTTCGCAGATCCTCTTCGGTGTCGACTCCGGGAAAGAACGATGAAGCTGGCAGTCCTTTGGTCGCCTCGACCGCAGGGAACCCGTCTGGAACTCCGGACTTCGGATAGCTTCGGTTTGCCGGCAACGTCTCCTCCGTTGGCCGGCTCTGAACGTTGTTTTAGCGGGGAGAGCGGTCTGGCAATCCCCGCTGAACTAAACGGCAATACCTCTCGACTCTTGCCGACGATGTGCCTTTCGTGCGCCGGGCTTTTCGGCTTCCAGGCGGGAAGGGCGGTTCTGCCGTCCGCGCTGGAGATGGCCACTCACTAACTGCTTTTTCCCCGGCTTGGAGAAACACCTGGGGCGTTTAAGCCACGCACAAACACAGTCTTCTCTCGGTGCTTCGGACGAAGACGGAGAGCTTCTCCCTGCGGCACGCTTGCCGCCACACTAACTGTCTTACACAGGTGGAACTCCCCATTATATCCCTGAGTTCAGCCTCGCCATCAGCTCTGGAACGGTCAACTAACCTCAGAGGTGACGGGGAAACCGAGCACCGGGCAAGGAAGAGTCCACCAACGGGGAGGAAAACAAATGAGGAAAAATCACCAGGCAACATCTCCTCCCCCCTAAAACCATCGCAGTCCCTGCGATGTCTAATGTTCAACTGTTTACTTCACTCGTCTTTCAGATTTATCAGGTGGCTTTCTCCGAAGACCAAACTCCCATTGTAAGTTCACCTGCCTCGATGTACTTACTTCCTGACATTGTGGGCAGCACGATACGTATCTATTAACACTTTTGCTCATCCTAGGCCAATAAAATTTCTTTTGAAGCTTATCACAAGTTTCTTCCTGACACTTAATTCTTCCATTCTTTTGGTAGAACGATCCAGGCCCTACAAAGCAAGGGAGTTGTTTCCTTGATTGTCCTTTAGAATAACAAAAATTTAGAATATCCATGACATGTGTTAGGATGTGGGTAAGGAATATTTCTTTGGAGTAGAAATGATTTAAAACTGTTTCAAATTACAATACGCTGAGGATCTTGGCAACGCCATAAGACATGGTCGTGATTCTCATCTTCGTTTAAAATCACACAATCGCAATTGGCCTCATCCCTCAATCGAAATATAAAGAGATAACATTTAAAATCGCCATGACTGGTTAGAAATTGCTTAAGGGAGAGCATTCAGTAACCTTGTTAGAGTGGCCGTCCTTTTTCTGTGTTTTCCCAATGGTTTTGCCACATAGCTATCTAATGTTTAATTTTAATAAATCGAGAAAGATTTTAAGGCAGAGGACAAGTATACATTCTCCAAGGAAGGGGTCAGCTTGGCATCTCTGTCAGCGTCTTCATTGCCCTTAATTCCCACATGTGCCTTGACCCAAAAAAAGATGTAACTTAATATTATTATTTGCTAAATTATTGATGACTTTAAATGCGTCACTTGCCATACTATTAAGATAGGAGTAATTTCCCACCGCCATCAAAGCGGCTTGGGAATTGGATATAATGGTAATATTAAAAAAAGTATTACTCCAAACATCAAGTCTCGTGGAAAGAGCTTAAAGGATCGCAACAAGTTCCACCTGAAATTTAGAACGATCATCAGGTAGACGCTCCCTGCAGATATCAATAGTAATAAATAACCTACTATCAGCAATTCTCTATTTTGCTTCAACTTTAGTTGAATGAATACGGGATTCGCAGTGATTAATTCATTTCTTTTAGGTCTTTCCCAACTTTACATATTTCAGCCAAAAAATAAATTCAAGTAAAAAAGCAGCTTCTCAATCCAAGATAATCCTTCAAAAATGTATTTATTTCATGACTGACTTTAAAGATTTCGTTTTTTTTATCTTAAACTTTATAAATATATATTGAAATCCCTAAAAATATGAGTTAAGTTCATATTAAAATGAAAAGTCTGGTGTGAAATTTCATTGTTAATTCAATAGTTCTCATGAACAATGCTACACAAGCGAAAGATAAAAACTATTACTAGTAACACAGTTAACACAAGTTGAATGGATTAAAATAACAAAAAATAATAGGTCAGGAAAGGATTTCTATTCTAATAATGATTACATGAGTATAAAATAATGACTTATAAACTATAGATTTTGTTGAATACAATGTTATTCATTTCAAAGAATACTTTGAATATGATTTAAATCAATTTAATTAGTTGCAACTCCCTTCCTCCCCAGACCACAAATTTAAATTCATTTGATTTTATTTAGTTTTATTTGAAGTGTGTTTTGATTTTCAGTATCTTACAGATGGAGATTCCAACAATTCTGTAGTTTATGACCTCCGACAAGAAGTTTCTATTGCGAGTTTCGCTTTGTTGGGAAAGAGTAAACTATATTTATTTCAAAATAAGGTAAGAGTTGGTATTTTAAGTACAAGGTGATTACAGTTAAAGTATCTCTGAGCGGAGCCCTGGAGAGAGAACCAGTGAGCGAAACAATGTCAGACTTGGACTATATACTGTAAATTCCAGATCATGGGGAAAAGATTTCTGCAATACAAAATAAAAATATCCAATAAGCTGTGTAAAAAATATAAACAAATAACGAATAGAAACAAAGCTGAAAAAAACTCTTATTAAAACAGTATTATTTTCATCATTTTATATCATTTTAAGTCACATTACAAAATTCCATTCTTATAGAGTATTGGCAAGTTCAAGCAATGTGAGAAGCATCGCGCTTGTCGAAGAATGTCTCCAACCAGCCTCACACTTCATTTTCTATCTGATTCGATGCCTTACGATGCAACTTACGCGCTATGTAAATTTTAACAACTGTTGCCGCTCGGAGCGCCACATTTCTCTTTGAAGGTCACTTTTTGAACTATTTTTTTTATTCCAGAAATCGTTTCCCCATGATCTGGAATATACAGTCTTTAGTCTGACGTTGTTTTGCCTACTGGTTCTCTCTCCAGAGTGCTTTGCGTAGGGATACTTTAATTTGAATCGCCTTATCTGTTATTCTTAATAGTTGTTTTTCATTAACAAAAAGTAAGAACAAAGTTAACTATGAAGAACAAAAAATCGTGTTTTTGATATTTTACAAACATTTGTTAGTAATAATATTTTCTAATTATATCTCTAAAAATAACGAAGGACGTTAGCAATATTAAACTTCAATCATTGTTATCCAGCTTCAAACAAAAACTTTAATAACTTGATTCAGTAATTTATTAGATTATTTTATTATTTTATCCTTACTTGCTTCTTAGACTTAATTATGTAAATATTTACATAATAATAATGAAGTGAAATCCAAAGACATCACATCCTAAAATAATAGTTTAACACACATTGAAAAGATAAAAAGTTTTATAAATTAATTTTCTTCATTTTGTTTTCAGATTATTATTATTATTATTCTGTGAACATCTATATTAAGTAAATGTATGAAAGTGATAGATATATGTACTTTAATCTAAAACTCTATGAACTCGATATCTTATTATTTAAAATTGTTTTATTCAAATACTTTTCGGGACGAAATTGTAACGTCATCCCTTCTTCAAGCGAAAAATTAAAATATTCTTTGGAATAAATACAACAAAATAGTATTGAACATGAAACTAATTAAAAACATTAACATAAACACGTTGAAGCAATAAATACAATTGTTGTTATAATGAAAGATCATAGTGTTCGCATTCATTATTTAAAACAATTTTGAAAATTAATATTTAACAACTAAATAAGATTTCCAATAAAAACAAAATTATTAACATTTTAGATAAAAAAATTCAATTGTTTTCACAATAATATATCCACATCATTTCAATCCATTACTTTTAACAAAATCTGGACTTTACTTTTTACATTATCATCAATAATTAAACACTTCAATAATTAAACTCATCAATATTTACTATTTTGTTCACATCTGTTTTTATTAAATCTCTTACTAACACAACAGTAGAAGGGTCTACTTTAGTCCCCTCGTATCTATTAAAATTATTTCCTTTAGTACATTTTATTACACAGCTTTCTAATATTTTTCGAATCTTTAAATCTGTTTCTTTATATTATATCTTAACATTACTATTCATTATATGTCCTTTTTTAGACAATGTTCTGCTATATCTGAAACATCCAAATTTTTATTTTTCAAAGCATTCCGTGTTCCGATATTCGTTCTGATAGTGTTCTTTTGATCTCTCCTACATAAAAATCCCCACACGTTCTACAGTCAACCCTGTATACTTCTCCCATTTCATATTGCCTATCACTATGATTTATTTTTTTTATGACAAAGTTTTAATTGTATTCTTATATCTACATCTATATTAAAAGATTTACAAATATTCTTGAAAACCAATCTATTCTCAATAATATATGGAATAAAAACTATGTCTTCAAATTTTCCTACCTCTTTTATTTTGAAAGTATTGTAACCTTTATTTGTACTTAATGAATCTTTCAGAGTAATCATTTTTCTTCAATATTTTCTTCATATCTTCAACTTTTTTCAAATAAGTATCTTCATTACTCGTATTCCTATCAATTCTCCTTTTTCAACTATAACATAGAAAATTTTCCACTATATTCTATTTTATATTAATTCTATGTCCCGATCTAAAATTCAATATATGATCATTCTGACAATCTCAAATGGATATTGATAATATGTTCAATAATGTTCCTGTTGATGAAAGTATGTTAATTTTGGACACACAAGTTTTTGAGAATAGAGAAATTCTATTGAAATATAATTTAAGTAGAGAAACTTTTATGGAATTGGTTGAATTTGTTATTCAGAACACTTATTTTAAACATGACAAAAAAGTTTTCAAACAAACGAAAGGTTTTCCTATAGGTCTCCAATTTCAGGATGTTTATGTAATTTGTTTTTGAATCACGTTGAAAACAAATTATTAAATGAAAAACAAAACAAACATAATTTAAGAACTGGAATTTCACCTAGTATTATAGAAAATTCTCCATATCTACACGTTAACTTTCAGAAATCCTTTAATCGTGATATTTCGCAAATTTTATTCAAATCTGCTTCTTCGGACGTTTAAAAAACTCCTTCTCTAATACACAGAATACATAACAATAATTCGGCTTACAAAGGTATAGTACATGTAGAAAGCCAAGTGTAATACATCCAAAATGTTACAATATTATTGAGATACAATAAGATTGATGGGAACAAAAACAATGGGAAAGACTACCTCATTATTATTCATTATTGTTGATAAAATTTTTCAAAATATTACAACCTGATTAAAATACAATAATTTGAATAAAATTTGCGAAATATCACGATTAAAGGATTTCTGAAAGTTAACGTGTAGATATGGAGAATTTTCTATAAAACAAACATAAGTTTGAATATTATCGTTATGTAGACGACATTTTGATAATTTGGTTTGGGACCTTGCGACAATTTAATATCTTTTTTGAAAATTTAAATAAAAGGAGTGAGGATATTAAGTTAAAGAAGGAAATTGAAGAAAATAATGAATTGAATTTCTTAGATGTAAAATTGATAAATGTCAATAACAAAATTATGATGGAGCATTACAGGAAAGATTGTCAGAGTGATCATCTATTGAATTATGGATCTTATTATTAAGGAGCTTATAAAGAAAAAGAAGAGAGGCACTTCGTCTATGCAACGTTAAAGATTCAATTTTAAAATAAGATAATAAAGTTTCGTAACTAATAAGGTCAGGATAAAAACCATACGTGTTGAAAAAAAGATATTTGAGAAATCTTTTTTGAACTTTTTCAATCAATTTGATTGAGTATTGTTGATGTGGGGACCACACAATTGAAGCATATTCGAGATTTGAGCGGACAAAGCTATTGTAAAGTAAGAGTAGTATAGAGATATTGCGATAAATGCTTCCTTGACGAATTGCGAAGCCAAGTAGTTTATTGGCTTTATTTGTTACAGATTCGTAATGATAATGAAATGATATAAGTGAAGAAAACACCAAGATCCTTGATATCTCTTTTCCTGATTAATGTGATGAAATTTAGAGTGTAATTGTAATTAATCATTTTTTTCTTTGCTGTGTAAGAAATTATTTGAGCATTTAGGAATGTTGAAAAAAAGTTTATTATTTACAGACCAATTATAAATACTATCCATATCTTTCTGTAGAGCGGTACAATCTTCTTCACTAGAGATCTCTTTAAAGAATTTGCAGTCATCAGCATACATTAGACAGTGCGTATTCCGCAAGATACAGGGAAGATCATTAATGAAAAGAATGCCCAAGGTTGGAGCCTTGAGGTACTCCAGAGTTGACAATAAAATCGGAGGATTTTATATTATAGTAATACACAAAATTGTTTTCTTTCAGTAATTTAGGAGTAAACAAATTTAATTGTATTCTGATTCAGACCAAATCATGAGAGTTTATTAAGCAGCAGTTGATGATCGACTTTATCAAATGCCTTTTGGAAATCTGTATAGATAACATCAACTTGCTTCTTATTATCAAAAGAATTAGAGATAGAGTGAGTAAAATTTACTAAATTCATGACAGTTGATCTCTTAGGTAAGAATCCATGTTGAGAGTCAGTAATAAGGATTTGTGTCATTTGATACATTTGTTTATGTAATGCAATCTCAAATAGTTTAGCAGGAGCAGAAAGAATTGCGATATGTCTATAGTTGGTAATTAGAGATCTATCGCCATTTTTAAACAGAGGAGTAATTTTAGTGAGTTTCCATAAGGAAGGGAAAATATTTAACTGAAGAGATTGATAAAATAGATAGTGAAGCGGAAGTGTGAGTAGATGACTGCAACCTTTCAGTAGATAGAGAGGAATAAGGTCTGGACCAACACTTTTTTTAGGTTTAAGAAGTTTGAAAGCATTGGTTACATCATCAATTGAAATATGAAAGGCCACAGAGTTGTTATTTAAATTATTATTATTGGTGATGTTTATAGAGGAGTGGGGGGGGGGGTCGATAAACAGATTGAGAGTAATCGGCAAAGGCAGCCGCGATATCTTCATTGTTAATAATTGAATTATTTTTATAGTACATGATGTGAGTATCATTGTTGTTGGGCTTATTATTGATGAACTGCCAAAATTGATTAGGGTTGTTTTTGATATTTTTTTCTGTATTTTGAATGTGTGTCGAGTAAGCATTTTTGATTTTGTTTTTAGTAATGGTTCTGAGCCGTTGATGTTCAGCTTTATCCTGAGAATAACATTACTTTTTGTAGCGCCTATGATAATAATTTTTACTTTTAATTAGAGAAATAATTTCGAATCTCAACCGCGGAGGATAAGATTGACGTTTTTTGGATAGTTGAATTCAGGGAACACATGCTTCAAAAATATCATATATAATATCATAAAAATGCTTAGTGGCATCATTGATATCTTTGATATTGTAAAGACTCTTCCAATTAACTTGAAATAATCTATTGTAAAGTTGAAGAAAATCTGCTTTTTTTAAGTTGTAGTGATTGTTTATGGTTTGATTGGGGTATCTGTGGGTATTTTTGAATGACATAAAGCTTTGAGTAATTGAAAGTGCAGGATGATATTTATCTTCAGTAATAAAAGGTTGCATATCATGTTCAACAGTAGTCGTGTTTACATTGGACAAAACAAAATCAAGAGTTCTGCCCATGTAGTTATTTATATATTAAATTGTGATAAATTATGGAAATTTTTAAACAGATTTAGATTTGATGCCGCCATGGAAGAGGAATTAGAAAGAGAGGGAATATTAAAATCGCCTGCAATAAGAATGTTTTGGTCTCCTATAATGTGCATTTTGGATTCTAAGTTATGATAAAAAGAATTAATAAGATTATCCTTTCAATCTGGAGGAAAATAAGAGGCACTTATATATAGTGGTTCAATGTTGTTTTTGAGTTTGACTTCGATCCATAGATCTTCAGCCTTGGTTTCGAGGTAGTGAATTCTAGTTGCTTCAAAGGATTTTTTTGATAGCAATAAGCACACCACCTCCTCTCTTCTTAGCTGTGTTTTCCGTGTCTCTATCTCTATGAAAAATGGTAGAATTATTTTTAAATAGCTCGAAGTTTCCAATGGAATCATTTAACCAGGTCTGAATTATAATGACTACGTCGTAATCACCACACAGTAAATTTAGCGAGAATTGATTCACCTTAGTACACAAATCTCTGGCATTTTGACAATAGAGATTGAAGAAAAAAGGCTTAGAGTCAGGCATGGGAGAGAGGAAGAGAAAAATAAATAAATAAGAAGATAGGGAAAAGCAATACTTAAAGGAAGAAAACAGGCAGTGTAAAATTATAGAAAAACAAAGGGATAAGGGTTGGATACAATTCAGTAAAGGCGTCCATTGGTTAGCTTTTAATTCATATGAGATGAGAAACAAGAAATGCAGGGCATTGTAGTATGCAATGACATAAAAAGTCAATGGATAAGAAAAATTCAAGGATGAATCGAGAACATTATCAGATTAAAAAGAAAAAAAGAAATCATGGATGGATCAGTGAAAATAATTGATAATAAAGATGATGTATATATACGTGGTACCATACAAAATATCTAAGGGGCGTTCAAAAAGAAACGAGCCGGAGTGTGTAATGGGCAAACCGGTGACAGAAGGATAATATCGTTGCATGTGTAACCAAGATTGATTCCGACACGAGTGAGTGCGAAGTTCACAGCCCGCCGCTAGAGGGTCACGGGTGCAAGTCACGTGACTAAAAGCTAGCAGAAGCATGTGTCAATCATCCAATGAGGTCATTCACGTTGTAAGCAGTGAAACAGTGCAATGGAGGCGTCTAAAGAAGAGCAAAGAGGTGTTGTTCGTTTTCTGACAGCAGATGGAGTAGGGGGAACGGACATTCATCGAAGAATGTCACATGTGTAAGGTGAACACTGCATGTCCCTTCACTGCATAGGCTTCACTGCATAGACTTTCATAGGCTACACAAAGGCTTCACTGCATAAGCTTCACTTAGGCTTCACTGCATGTCGGACGACGACGTTGTGAACTGGTTTTTTTGAAATTCACAACGCAGCCCCGGGAATTTTACGAGACAGCCATTCATCGCCTTGTATCGCAGTAGGACAAGTGCCTCAACAGCCAGCGCCAATACTTCTGACATATCTCCACTGGTTTCTGTTCCTCGGCTTCTGGCTCGTTTCTTTTTGAACGCCCCTCATATAAATGTAAACACACATCTACACATGTTTAAAATTGCAGAGCTGTAAATAACTATATATGGGCAAATAAACATGCTCATACTCCGACCTGTGGTCTGAAGTGAAAATACAGATACATGCATACGCACAAATATATATACTGTACGCATATACACAAACACACATATATAGTACATGTCAATAAAAATATATATAACCATTTATAACTTATAATTAATGCAAGGATATATATATACACATATATATCTACATATATACATACATACATACACACACACACACACACAAATATATATATTAAAAAATATAACAATATAATACATATATATAATATATATATATATTAGGCCAGTCAAATTGTACATTAAAAACGCAAAACGCGATGTAAAGCTGCATTTTTGTAATGTTACTTGGACCCGTTAGGGAAGTGTGAAACTATGTTTTGCAAGGAAAAAAAAGTTGTGTTAGCTGCGTAATACGTGAAAAACTGCAAATTTTCGAACTTTTTAAAGTTTCTGCAGTTTAATTCACAAACTATGGGTATTTTGAAATTTGTTGTCATTATCATTTTGAAAGTATATTAAATTTTGACAATTTAAGCCCACCCACAGCTCCGTATGTTTAAAAAGTTTTGAGATATGACACTTCAAAACTTGGCATGTTTTTGCATATTTTCCAAAAATTCAGTTTCCCTTTTCTTTTCAGCCACATATCGGCACAACCGCTCATCCTACAATAAAAATTATAAGAACCTACAGTTTAGCATATTTAAAAACCTTTCATTTAAACGCAAAACGGGGTCAGTAGATTATATAGTTCTCTGGCAATCACTAAAATATCAAAAATTGCGAAAATAGATTTTTAAGATATGGGCCTAGCCTAAACACTGCAAACATCAAATTGTGGGCATTAGCTGAAAGAAAAAGCCAGATAAAAAGTTGTTATTATGTTACAGAAAATAATTAAAATGTTATGAAAAATTAAAGTTGACAACTAATTTCAAAATACGCATGGTTTGTGAATTAAACTGCAGAAACTTCAAAAAGTCCGAAAATTTTCCAGTTTTTCACGTATTACGCAGCTAGCACAACTTTTTTGTGCTTACAAAACATAGTTTCACACTTCTCTAACGGGTCCAAATAACATACCAAAAA
>JAFIDM010081262.1:184340-207473 GCA_023159025.1 Thereuonema tuberculata | reverse complement strand
GGATATGTATGTGTGTATATTCTTAATAATGGTGCTAGTGAAGATAACGATAATGATGATGATAATACTCTTAATCGTTGTTGTTACAGCTTTTACTGTTACAAATATTCCTGTCATTTTTGAAAGGTGCACAGCTTGTATAATTTTCATCGTATCTTAAAATCATACAATTATATTGTATATATGTATGTATGTGTGTATGAGTATATGTGTAGCCTATATGTGTGTATGTATATGTATGTGTACTCATATATGTGTACACATATACTCATACACACATACATAATCATACACACATACATACATATATACACAATATAATTATATGATTTTAAGATACGATGAAAATTATACATGCTGTGCACCTTTCAAAAATAACAGGAATATTTGTAACAGTAATAGCTGTAACAACAACATCATTATCATTATCTTCACTAGCACCATTATTAAGAATATACACACATACATATCCATATCTGTAAAATTTAAACAATAAGCATTAATGAGAAAAAACAGAGATATACTACAAAGTGGTATCTGTATAAAATTATTAAAGCTCCTCAACAGTGGTGGCATAAATGCGTTTGCCGTCAAGGTTTACTACAATTGTTCCGTCTTTTGTCCATACATTGTTAATGCCATATTTTTTAATGGCAACCTGTAACAGTTCTAGTCTATTTCTTGTTAAATCTTCCCTGATTGTTATTCCGCAGCCTTTCAGCTGTCTTTTACTCTGAAACAATTCACTCCTTTTGTTATATGTAACAAATTTGGCGATGATGGGGCGCGGTTTGTTATCAGGACGGCCGACTCGGTGGGTGCGTTCAATATCTGATGGCTGTAGATTGACACCGATTTTTTGAGCGACGGCAATTATTTTTTTGTCAGTCTCTTCCTTTTTTTCTTCGGAAATGCCAAAGAATCTCAGGCTATTTCTACTAGTATACTGCTCGAGTTCGTCAGTTTTTTTATTGAGTTGGCCTCTCAAATTTTCGATATCGGTATTTTTTTCTTTCAGTTCATTTCAAAAATCCTGAATTACAGAAGTATTGAAATTAATAGCTTCTTTAAGTTTTTCAGTGATCTTCGCTGTTATGACATCGGCGAGGGCTGAAAGAAGATCGGGGTGGTTGAGGGTGTATTCAACCAGTCGCTCAATGTCCCGTTCCTGTCCTTGAAGAGGCGGAGCGGGTGACGCGCCCTTAGGGATCTCGGTTCTCGGGGGACTTGGCCTGGTTCCTGCATTTCTTTTTCCCGTTGGCCTCAGCATGTTTCGAAATCAAAGTTTCACTAATTTTTATATAAAACTACCAGGAAAGTGCTAATTAATTAATTAAATTTGGTCTGTGGTAACTAACAAATATGCTGATTTCGAATGAAATCAAGCTGCGATGTTTAAAATCACCTGTTTCGGATAAGGAATTGGAGGCGTTTTGGGATGATCTCAGTGTACCGCCATCTTTTAAAGGTAACGATATAATGAACAGTAAAGTAAAGATATTATATAAAGAAACAGATTTAAGGATTCGAGAAATATTAGAAAGCTGTGTATTAAAATATACTAAAGGAAATAATTTTAATAGATACGAGGGTACTAAAGTAGACCCTTCTACTGTTGTGTTGGTAAGAGATTTAATAAAAACAGACGTGAAAAAAATAGTAAATATTGATGAGTTTAATAATTGAAGTGTTTAATTATTGATGATAATGTAATAAGTAACGTCAAGATTTTGTTTAAAATAATGGATTAAAAAGATGTGGATATATTATTGTGAAAACAATTGAATTTTTTTATCTAAAATGTTAATAATTTTGCTTTTATTGGAAATCTTATTTAGTTGTTAAATATTATATTTCAAAATTGTGTTAAGTAGTGAATGGGAACATGTATGATCTTTTATTATAACAACAATTATATTTATTGCTTCAACGTGTTTATGTTAATGTTTTTAATTAGTTTCATGTTCAATACTATTTTCTTGTAATAATTCCAAAGAATATTTTAATTTGGTTAAAAAATTTTTACGTGCTAAAAACTTCTAATAAAATATTGCCACCAATATAGCACACATTTATTAAAATATTATTTACATTTAAAACCTGGACGTACGCAATCGATCCCCCGCCTTTATTTGGGGACCTTTTTCAAGTCACTGGATAAAAAAGAGAGAAAAAAAAACTGTTTACCTCCTGCAGGAGTCGTCAAGAAAATTATTCCGTTTTCTATATATATAAAAATGAATGTATCTTTCTTTCTTTCTTTATTTCTTTATTTATTTCTTTGTCTGTCCTTTATACACTCCTAGGCCCTTTGACCTACCTGGACCAAACTTTGCAGAATTACTCTTTAGGACACTGCGGAAAAGATAGGCTACCTTAGAACCCGGACCCACCCCCCAAAAGGGGTTGAAAAGGGGTAAAAGCCCTGAAAAATCCAATATCCACCTGGTGGTTAAAATAAGAACTACACAAATATTGTGTAAAGTGGAAAATTAGCTCTCCTATGGGGGGCAGGGACACCACACTTGGGTGGGAGGAAGCCATCACAAAGGCTGAAGTGTCCCACCCCGACCGACACCGGGACCTTCTATTTAGGGCCCCTTCTCGGGCCCTCCAATTCAATTGCAAATAAGGAAAAATTTGCTCTCCTATGGGGGGCAGGGACACCCCACTTGGGTAGGGGGATGGCGACACAAGGGCCTAAGTGTCCCACCCCCGATCGACACCGGGACCTTATATTTATGGCCCCTTCTCGGGCCCCCCAAGTCAATTGCAAAAAAGGGAAAAATTCGCTCTCCTATTTGGGGCAGGGACACCACATTTGGGTGGGAGGAAGCCAACAGAAAGGCTGAAGTGTCCAACCCTCGACCGACACCGGGACCTTCTATTTAGGGCCCCTTCTCGGGCCCCTCAAGTCAATTGCAATTAAGGAAAAATTCGCTCTCCTATTTGGGGCAGGGACGCCACACTTGGGTGGGAGGAAGCCAACACAAAGGCTGAAGTGTCCCACCCCCGATCGACACCGGGACCTTACATTTACAGCCCCTTCTCACCGAGCCCTTTCTTTCTTTGAGTGGCATTTGAATGCATGCCGGGTACAGCTAGTTAATTAATAAAAAATAATTAATTGCTCAATTAAAAAGAGTCTCAAATCTCTTAAGCGAAAAACTTCAAAGAATGGACTTCGTTGCTCTTTTAAAAAAAAGACGCTAGGAAAGCAATACATGTCAAAAAAGTAATTACTCAAAGACAGGAAAAAATTGGATAACCTTAAGCAAAAGTCTTGTCAAAAGCAGCTCAATATGGATAATATGAAAACCAAAGTTATTAATGACAGCTCAATAAGTCTCAATGAAGTGTAAACGGAATTATTAAGTAGGGGGTTGTCATTTAATATGGGTGGTGAAAAAATCTCCACCTTCAAACTAATAACAAATATAGAGTCCCAGGTTAGATTCATTTCAGATCCTAATGAAAGAAAATTAGTTAGAAAAAGAATTGGACACATGCACCATGGTTTAAAATATAAACAATATACTAAATCTAACATAAATGAAGTTCAAATCCAGGAATTGACGAACTTAAAACAAAAAATGATAATATTGTAATAACAGAAGCGGATAAAGGAGGAGCAGTAGTTATATTAAACAAGGAGGATTATAACAAAATGTGTAACCAATTCATGAACAACACCGAGGGGTTTAGTTTGCTTGGAATTTCGGAAGAGGAGGCTATTAAGGAAATTAAACAAAAAATCGAAAAAGCACAAACACATATAATTATTTCCAAAAAAATTGAAAAAAAAGCTCTAATATTAATTAACAAAATTCCCACATTCAAAGGCTTACCGAAAGTCCATAATGAAAAAATTGAAAATCTTTTTAAAATAAGACCCATTATAAATTGCAAGAATAAAGCTATAACTCTTATTTCACAAAACATTGTCAACTGTTTAGAAAATCTAAAGTGGCAATCAAAGTACTGCATTATAAACCGGGATCCAATAATTAAACAAATACGTGACAATCAACCTATTGAAAATACCAAAATGATTTCATTAGATGTGATCAATCTACACACATCACTCACAAAACAAATTATTATTAATGCGGTTCAATATATTGTGGAAACTGACGTCAATATTATAGAAAGAAGAACGTATTTCAATATGAAAAAATTTGCTAACTTAATAGCTCTCATTTTCCAACTCCAAATGTTTTCATTTAGTGGTAAAGTATACATGCAAACAAAGGGAGTTTTTATGGGCCTACCGTCCTCCGCATACTTAGCAGAATGCGTTATGAATTTCCTTGAATATAGAGACTTTGCTTTAGATAGAGTTATACATAACGTACACTATATAAACAGGTTTGTTGATGACTCTTTTCTCATCGTTAATAACGATTACGTCAACTCCATTTTGGATGATTTCAATAGTATAGAACCTCACATTCAGTTTACCATGGAAGAAGAAAAGGACAATATGATCCCATTTTTGGATATACTAATTCAGAAACAACCACTAGCATATAACTCCACAGTCTATAGAAAAGAAACAGATGCTATGGTAACTATCAATTACCATAGCTCTGTTCCTAACTGTTATAAGATTAATGCATGTCAAATGGCAATTGATAGAGCAATCAAAATATGCTCTAGTCCAATGCTATTAAAGGAAGAATTATTAAAAATAAAGCAAATTTTTGTTGGTAATAGCTTTCCCGAATCAGTAATTAATGGTTGCATTAGAAAAACCCTCAATAAAAATAAATATCAAACGATCGAAAGAAGCAAAGGCAAAAACAAAACTAAAAAGAAAAATGTCAATCGATATGTTTCTATGGTCTACGATGAGGTAATATATAATAAAGTAAAACCTATACTTTTTAATGCGGGAATAGGAGTTGCATGTAAACCTAACAACACGATAGCAAGTTTTCTTAATAGAAAGAAAGTAGTCAGCAATAAGGATAATAATAAAAAAAACAAAATTAAACACTATATATGGCATTAAATGCAAATCCAATCAGGACAATACAGAATGTCTGTATATTGGTCAAACAAAAAGACCATTAAAAAAACGTCTCAAAGAACATGAAACTGCCGTAGTAAAGAAAAATAAAATGTATCATACGGCTATTCATTGTAATAAATTTTCACATACGCTTGACACCAAAAATCCAATCATCCTAGGACAATACGAAAATGAATATCTAAGAAAGTTCTATGAATCCATAATGACAAAAAACAGGCAAAAGTTACAACAAGGAATTATCCACTAGCAATGTGCTTGAATATGGCATTGAAGTTAAATTCCAAAAAACTAAAGTCATAGCACCTTTATTTCATAATTAGCAGACGACGGATTAAAGACTCCAACACCCAACACCAGAGGGAGACTCAAACAACATTACCCATATCACCAAGGGAATCATTTTTTTGACGACTCCTGGAGGAGGTAAACGTTTTTTTTTCTCCCTTTTTTATCCAGTGGCTTGAAAACAGTATTTGAATAAAAAAATTTTAAATACTAAGATATGGAGTGCATAGAGTTTAAAGTAGTAATATGAAAAGGAAGGAATTAATAGAGGAATACGGAACTTTTGTGTTAGATATACGATTAGACACTCTCAGGTTTGTGAAAATTGCACCACCATGAAGGAAATATGCAAACGAAGTGAACCTTATAAGTAATGTAAAATAGATATGATATGGAAATAATTAAAATTTGAAAAGAGGACGAGTCGAAAATCCGGAAGTGGACTAAAAAATGTGATGACACCACGGGATGATAAAACACCTCATCCGCATGGCAGTGACGGATAGTTCAGTTTCTTTTTGCGTATTAGCACAAGTTGGAACACTGCAATAGGTCTGACATTGTCCGATTCCACGGTTCGACGGTGTTCCTGTGCAGAGGACTGCGTGTATGCATTCCTTTGAGGAGGATTCCATTGGATCTGAATTATTGATGCTTCAGGTCACAATATGCTCTGTAACACACCCACTGCCATTCAGATTGGCACCATGTCGTGTTTTCGGACGAGTCCTGCTTCAACTTGGATTGGTCGCAGACGCATTACACGATATCAAGGTCAGCGCCATCTTCCAGATTACATTGTCAAGCGTCAAACTGCTCGAACGATAGACGTGATGGTTTGAGGAGCAATTGGATCATAGTCGATCTCGGCTACTAAGAATTGTGGGCACTCTCAATAGCAACTGCTACATCAGAGAAGTTAAGTAGGCCGAAGTCGTACCCTTCCTTCAGCACAATCCTAGAGTTATATTCCAACAAGACAACGTCCGACCACATGTCAGAAATGTCCAGGCAGGATCTTCAAAGCAAGGCAGATACCCCTTCTTCCCAGGCCTGCATGTTCGCCCGATATGTCATCTATTGAACATATCTTGGATATGAGGACTCGGGAACTAGGCCGTCATTGTCATCCAGTAGCCAATACCGATGAACTGTGACCGAGGATTGAAGTAGCCTAGCAGGAAATACTCCAGGAACACATCCAAGGCCTGTTTGATATGATGCCACGGCAAATTGCAGCTTTTATTGCAGCTCGTGGAGGCTTCGCACCATATTGAGTTTTTGCAAGTACTGTTGTAGCTTTGCTCTGAAATTTGAATCTTTTGTTTATATCACTGTTAATAATGCATTGTAATAAATTTCCGTCCATTCTGATGGTTCCTTCATATGTTGCAATTTTCACAAATATGATTGTATCTTTTATTAACTGCGTTATTTTCTGAATTTCTTTGCTGCTGTAGATGCTTCGCTTAAATGTTTCGCACAGACCCTGTACTGATGATTCTTCTTTTGCAAGGTGCAATGAAGAGTGTATTAAAGGACATTTAAATAAAAAATTAGGCTGCAGGTAAGAATTTAAAGAGATTTCGATAATCCTTTACGTATATTTCTTTTGATTAATATTACCATATCAAGTTTTATTATAACTTATTTTGATGGCTTAAATCATTTGTTGCATTGTTAAGATAACGTAATAAATTTAACAAGTTGTCTCACATGATTGATTCAACAATTATTTTGCATTTTATTCTAATACTTTCATTTTAAAAACTTCAATATTCAGTTTTTAGTATTTGTTGTTTCAGCTATTCAAAGATTTCGTTGTATAAATTTTTAATAGTTATTAATTTTACGAACAGCTGAAAGTTGTACATTTCTTTCAATTTACTCACAATGGAAGAGAAAGTAAGAATTTTCAGAATAATCATTACATTTTCGCCTTTTTTACAACTAATTGACTCAAGGAATGACCTTGATATTGTTGGGCTAATTCATCAATCATCATCAGATAGCATAATGCTTATTTTAAAATATATTCATGTGCAAAATTAAAGGACAAAAATTTTGGATTTTTGAAACATTTTTTTTATTGATTTATAAACGATGAAGATACAACGGGCATATACCCTGCTACAGTATTTAGTATAAAAATTAAATTATTAGCCAAATTTTATAAATCAAATAAACATATTGAGTACATTTGAATAAAACCCAAAAACGAATACCACAGACCATTTAGGGAAATAACAATGTCACTGATTTGTAGAAAGGGGAAAAAGCATTCAATAGGATATGTAATTACCATTAACAGTCATACAGGTTTGTTCTAGCCTGATCTGGCACAATGAAAAATGTTGTTCATTTAACGTACAGAGTAGTAGACCAATTCAACTAAACAGCAGATTACCATCCAGAGATTGGATTACAATGACCTCATAGAGGTTATCCAATGACAGTTTTCTTCCTTCATTTGCGATTGCACTCTGGTTTCTAAGTAATCCTGCAATCAATGTAGAGCTTTTAAATTGAAATCAATGCGAGATACGAGATGTAATAATACAACAGTGTTTTTATTTCACTAGGAAACACTTATTTTCTGAAAAGTACCTGGAGCACTTTTTCAGTGGTTTTATTTTGTGGCAGACTGTGAGATATTTTTTTTTACTCTTCTAAATTAAAGTGAAAGAAGCTTGTTTAGAATTTTGGTAAATGAATCAGCTGTCACTTATATAACTGTAGTGTGTTGAAATAGTTATTGTATGCGGGGCTTATCAAAGATAATGTGATGTTACTTAATAATCAAATCAAGCCTTGAGATTTAAGAAGATTTTTATTCATGACCCTTCACTCATCCGGAACCTAATTCTCAGCAGAGAGGTTGCTGATGAAAGGTCGATGGACCTGAGATGTCTGAAAGGGTTTTGAAGATGAATGACTTCGGAAATTTTTTGAGAATTGATAGAGCTTTGAAAATATTGTTTATCCGAATGACGTTATGGTTATTGAGAGATCAATGGTAAATGTTGATAAAAATAAAATGGTATTTAAGCAGAGAATAAGGCATATGTTGCAGAAAGATTATACCAGCTGCATAGTTTAATGGTTGTAGCAATATTGAGGACGAGGCTATGTGATGTTATACTGATGCTTTTGCGTCAATGAACTTAATCAACCAATGGCAATAGCTGTTCATAATGTAGAGACATGGATGTGAATTGAGGACATTGTTACTAAATTAGAAAAGTTTAAGAAGTAGAATCCTAGTATCACACCATTTGCTTACATTGTTAGAGTTTCAGAAAGCAGAAGGGATTTTTTTTGATTAGCAACCTTTGATCGACAATTAGGTTTGTGAATAACGACTGAATTTTCATGAACAGCAATCTGTTTATATCTGAAGCTCATGGCTTGAACTGATAATTAAGTAAGATCACATTTTGTCTGGTGGCATTAGTGAATTGCATGAGAATAGTGCTTGGCAATTTGTGGAGTGATGGGTGAAGGAAACTATCCACAAATTTGTGGTAAGTTTGTTGTCAAAACAGTTCCTATTGATGAACAGATTTATTCATTGTTCCCGAGTATATGAATGCAGATGCTAATTTTTCTAATCCTGATTAAAATGGACAATGAGTAACGTGAAATTGTGTAAGAATGGGAAGGAGTAGCACTGGACGATATTGCATTGAATGGTGATATTGTAATGGTTTATTTATTTATTGAATTTTTTTTGAGAAATAGGTAATTTTTCTTTTGTTTCCCCACTTTGTGTTTTTTTAATTTTTATTTTTTGTTCTGGAGCATTACCTTGATAGCCGATAGGGTGTGTGTTTAATACAGGAAATACTTATTGGAATTAGGAGAGCACCCTCACCGCACGGTATGCGGATTTATTCCAGATTGGAGTACAAAGGGCCTGGAAATTTCTCGAAATCCGAGGTTTTTGGTATAATTAGAGGTGCGAGATTATGCAATGAGGTCGAGAAATCGGAGGACGAAATACTGACTGTGTTCTTGATGATGGGATAAGAAGACTGTTTCCCGTGGAGCCAGCCGGAACCAGTCCGATGAGGTTTGATAGATTGGAGGAGAAGGGATGACGTGCAGAGACATCATAGAAGAAGACTGATTCAAGTGAGGTAGCAATGTGCCTGCCCGAAGAATATCGGACGATCGAATTTAGGATGGAAGAATGGACGTGGAAATGCCGTAGAAGCAGCTGATCATTGTATAATTGGTGGATCCGTTTAGTAGTTAAGATTAATAGAAAAATTGATGTAAACCAAAATTAGTCATTTTCTGTTATTTTTTTATTTTTGGTTAATAAAGAGATTATTTTGTTAAGTTACTTGGATTTCGTAGTTTTAAAATACCTTGTGAGGAAACTTCCGATAATCTATTAATTTCCAGCTGCCGCGTATAATCTGATTCAGTTCTGCTAATAAATTCTTATGTGACCGTACGTTGGTTTGAGTTTATTTTAAAAATTAATTTATTTAGTTTAATTAATAAATTTTAACCAAACCTACCATTACAGTATCTCATTGAGGTGCTCTGTATTAAAAGCAAAACAAGGGAACGAACTGCAATGAAATGATTGAAATAATAATTGGATGAACTTGGAATAGGTGAACACCTGGTAACATCCTGGCGGGAAAGTAAGATAGGAGATAGGAACAGAAACAATTGTATGGGGACAGAAACAACTAGGGACAATTATTAGGGTTGATGCAATGGTGTAGTGATGGACTATGTTTGAGAGTCCTGCAGAAAGCTTGCTCGGGTTAAGACAAATCACCTGTAACCACGCTTTGCAATCAAGAAAATGTGAGACAGGTTCAAAGAAGAATTAAATATGAATAATTTATTGCAGAGCAGCAGAGATTTAAAAAAAAATGTAACAACGCAACAAGTTCAGCAGATTCCGATTTCGGTGATTCAGACATAACTAGACGAAAAATCGAAGTTTTGATGAGTTCACTATCGCTCAGTGTGCTAATTCGCACCAGCTCTTTAAACATCGAGGGCCAGCGTATGACTAGCCAAGGAAGGATGGCGAAGTTGTTTACCCCTCCCATTCCTTCAAGCCCAAAGTCTTTTCCTAAAACTGCGCACAGTTTATGGGCTGCAGAAACTTATTAATGGTAGATAAAAGTACAGAGAAAGTTGGTTTTGCATATATAGATATGTATGTATATATATGGCGATCGCAATGCAGCACATAAACTGATAAGTGAAAAAAAAGAAGTTAATATAATTTTGTGCTAAAGCATAAATTTAAATATAGCCTATAATAATAAAAAAAAATTAAAAATAATAATAATAAAGGAAGTATATTAATGTAAGAAAGAATAAAAAAAGCAATTAAAAAAACCGTTAGGAAAATAACAAAAACAAAAAAAAAAAATTTTTAATTTAATTTTAAGAAAAAATGATTAAGAGAAAAAAAAAGAAAAGTAGATATATGGATTTGAACTAATAAGCCTCACTGTATGAGTCCGAAATGTTAAGCAACAAACTACAGCTAAACTACAGTTGACAACTGAAAACAAATGGTTGCATTTCTAACTTTTATACTAACTGAGGAAATCCAATGAAAACAATGCCAAATATCTCGAAGATGGATAGACATTGATCCCTGAAAATAAAGTATTCCTATGTTGTTTGGACCTCTGAACACGATGGTGAAGTCCGTTTGTGAATCCGATCTTTCGTTCGGGAGTTTTTTGGAGGGTGACAACAGTGCCAAACATCTCGAACATGGGGGGCGTTGGTCTCTGAAAATACGCCATTCCTACAGTCTTTGGGCCTCTGAACTCGATGATGAAATATCGTCTGTCGGTCCGACCTTCCGTTTGGGAATTGTTAAACCATTGTGTTAGAATAATTAAAAGAATAATAAGTCACTCATTGACTGCAAACAATTAACATACGTATTAACAATTCAATATTAACAACAACAACACTAGATATGCTTTAATTTTGTTGAAATTAATGGAATTTCTGCGATCTAATTATTAATTGTTATTTTAATAAATGTTCAGCAAATGTTACTTGTTGAAGAAAAATTGCTTACAGATATTACAATTTGCAAATACCCAAGCTTCTTTTTTTAACACTTTTCTCAATATCATGTGTCGGTCAGATATTGGTTACTTTACTTGTTGTGCTGGTCTTCATATCTGCAGTGATTATCAGCATCACGTAAACAGATTCCCATAACTACAAATCAAATGAGTTCAAGTCAGGGGAAAGATTTAGATAGGCTTACAGACAGTCTACAGAAATTAAGCTTTCATCAGCCAGTCAGTACTGTGCATTGTAATTGCTTTACCAATTTGCTTGAATATGAGATGCAATATATTGCAAAATGTCCATCTATTATCTTTTCTTTAAGACTGTAATGATATAGCATCAAACATTTGTATTAGGCATCTGGTATGGTACACAGCATGCTCTATTGAATAGAGCAATCTGGTAAGCTTTACACAAGCTGAACTCAGACTTGAGCTATCAATGCAACTGCTGCTTCACCCATGTCATGATTTGTAATGGACGGATCTCTGCTTGGAATCACATGCATCAAGTTTCTCAAGTTTCTCTTGAATCTTTTTACCACAGGAAACTAATTTTTCTTTAAATGTAAAAAAAATTAAACTATCTTTTTGTTAATAAATCATTTCACCTGTTCACAGTAAATGTTCTAAAAATAAGTAGTTTAGCCAAGAGATTCTTTAACATCAAAAGATGCGTATGCAGAAGACAACATAATCAACATGAAGAAACCTAGCTACATGAAATGTGCTAAAATTAATGAAAAGTTCAAGCCTTCATCCATGGCGACAACTGTCGTCGTACTGAAATATTGATGTCTCATATGGGTTAGCCCCCTGAATCTGATTAAACTTTATTGTTTAAATCAGCAGCTGATAAAAATCAGTTAACGAACGCTAAAAACAAATTATCAAAAAAAAAATTAAAACAATAAAAAAAAGACTAAAAAACGAAAAAAGGCAAAAAAAGAAGACTACGATAAAAACGAAGCTAAGACAATAAGACATTAACGGCAAATATTACAAATTAGCAGAAATTCTAAAAAATGAAACCAATTTATAATGATGCTTTGTTCTGTCCTGTCAGAATAACAAAGAATTGACAAAATTTATACGTTGAATTTAGGATTCAAAGATGTTCGATACAGTTATCAAGGCGGCAGAGAATGTGATATCTCTATATAATATAGTCTGGATCCTCCTCTTTATTACAATCACATTTAGGACATTTAAAAGCTGATTAAGATAAAACTCCGAGTAAAATCTGTAAACATCTGTAAAACATAAAACAATTTAGGGAATAAGCGTTACAAGCTAGTTGCAATTTAGCCTTCGTCACTGATCGTGTGAATAATCGGTACCGCAGGTCGTCGAGATTGTCATTGTTAAGTTCGCCTCCATAAACTGCTACCAGTAACTATTCTCCAGCGTCGCTGATCTGCCGAGGAGTAGCGTTTGGTGCGAGAACGAAGCCACTGCAGCAAAGAGGGAAGTATTCTTCATGTAGGTGTTGCAAATTTTGTTCTTCCCCAATCCATACGGTGCTGACGTGGTATCACAACCACTCATTGCGTGGAGGAAAAGTATGTCGTTGGGGGAAAAGGAGCAGGAACTTGGCGAGTAGAGGACACTTGGACCACTGCCTCTTCCACTTTTCTTTAGATAGATGTTCTTTGTGGACATACCTAATGCTGTCAACAGAATAAGTATGTCCACATCTTCAGCAGTAATGATGACGCTGTCGAATTCGATGGCCTTGGATATGGAGGTGTTGACGATCATCACGTCGGCATATGCCAGCTTCACTTAGATGCTAGTATCCGCCATTCGTGTCATCAACATCGAAATGAATGCGCTCTTATTATGATCGTTTGCCAAGACCTTTTCTTGTGCTATGGTCACCATGGTAGATGAGGAGAACACGACTTTGGTTGCTAATTGTAATGCAGAACGGCGAGCTCATTCTGCGGCTTTGCTGCTTTGATAGCCGGCGTTAGTGGGGTATCCATCAAATACCACAATCACATTGCTACCAAAGTGTCTCTGCATGTAGTTGATGTACGTAGAGCACAGCATCTCGAATGTGGTTCTGGGAGTTTTGTTCCACACCACTTTATGTATCAGGTATCCCCATCAATCACGTTACATTTCCTGTTGCCAAGGTTGACTTCCTCTATGGGAGTGAAGAGTGAGTACATTGCAGACTTTGTTTCCATGTGCATTCCCTCCCCATTGAAGAGTGACTTGGGGAAGGGTGCGAGTTCAAACTTGAAGAGTTCTTTAAGATCTGCTTCAGATTTTTTGGCTATGCAGACACGCTGGAAGAGAGTGAGAGGATCGACAGTGAATTTTTTACCAGCAATTTTTAACGAGCAGGCAACGGAAGCGAGAGTCACGACCTTATCCTTCCGTTTCAGTTTCAATTCTTCAAAATTTCCCCCCCCCCCCCCCCACTTTCTCATGCATGATATGCCTATTTCTGGTGCTAAGTGACAGTTCACTTCGCCATGACCAATGATTCCTGTGCTCAGAGAAACTATCGCCTCGATGTGAAGGAATGGGGGTGTTCAGTGAACCATACGCAGTTTCCCATGCGCAGTTTCCCAATGTCCGTGTTGTCTCTCACTACTCGGGTTGTTCTCATTTCCACATGCTGTTCAGATGTCTCTGAGCGAACAACAGCGGACAATTCTATTTGTTCACAAATGCTTTGAAGGCACAGCATGCCCAATGTCCATCTAGCAAGTACAGAATCACTTACACCGCGTCCACAAGTGAGTCCTCCATAGCTTTTCATAGGAATTGTGAAAATTGTAGTAAGTAAATCGACAATGTAATATTGTGGTAGCGTGAAACCGGGGTGTCGGAAGCCTTACTTACATACCATAGGTACCTATGACCCAGCAGCTCTGGGATAATTTTGTAGTTGAAGGGGGGGGGGGTTATCGATCCGAAAAGTTACTAATATCAATAACAACATGATGTGAATATGGTTGGCTTCCATCAGAGAAGAAAATTAGAATTGTGAATTGGGGTTGGGTGGGGAACGGGGGGAGCGGGGGTGGGGTTCGGGGGGTGTCCAAAGTTAGTGATTGTAACCAGGAACTATAATTACAACAACATTTCATCATAATTCGGGTATAACAGAAGAAATAAGGTGAAATTCTGCATTTTTGGGCATTTTTTTGCGAATTTTGAAAATGACATTTTTTTCGAAGCGCCATATCTCGATAACGAATTGACATACAAACTTGTTTGAATAGTAAAAATTGTAGGAAATATAACGTTCTACAAAATAGTATAGAGATGCTTTTGCCGTAGGATGTCAGGGAAAAAAGTTATTGAGGAAACACCGGAGAAAGGTCGAAATTTGGCAGTTTCCCTCCCCCCCTCTTTTCGCACAGGTTCGTCGAGGTCAAATACTGGGGAAAATGTTAATTAACCGTCCCTGAACAACATCCCAAAGTTTCATTAACTTCCGACGTTTTTCCACCTAACCCCACTTTTTCCTACCTGTCGACTCGACTATTATTGTAAGAAAATTCTTATCAGTGTTTTCACATCTCTGACGTTATTTGATGTAAAATATTTTGTGTAAGATAGAATATTCAGTAGAATATTCAGCAATATGGGTAAAAAAAAGCGTAATAGCAAATTTTTATGTAACATTAATTTATTATTATAAATTAGTTTATTATTACAAATTAATGCACAATACGCAATATGCTATAGAACAGGAATGGCGAACCTGTTCCGACTGTGAACTACTTTAAAGTTCAGCTTCTTGCTTTCAGTTGGCTAGTGTGCCTCCTCTGATTTGCTTTTTTTATTTAATTAACATTTCCCCGTGAAACCTTTATATATAATAACATTATTATTAGTTTTATCATCCTGTAAGTTTATTGGATTTTTTTTAATGAAAAATTTCAGTGAAAGTTTTCACACCGGCTTGCCACTCAAATCGTGTTCTGTTGCCACCCAGTAATTATATATTCGCCACCATTGCTATAGAACAATATGCATACTCTAAAACAAGCAAACTGAATTTTCGAGGGTGTTATCTGAATCCGAGAGGGGTGTGTGGTCCCCTGAAAAGGCTAAGACCTCTGCACATCTGTGTCAATGAAATGACGAGGTTATTGAGGAGGATTTGCAGTGGATAACTTTCGCCACTCCTTAATAAGGGCTTTTCCCAGTTCATGAAGAGTCAGAAGAGATGCTATTCTAGCTACAACGCGTAATGTGTAAGTAATGGGAGGCCATTCCATACTGGCTGTTCCATATTCTCTTCTCTTCAAGCATGTTGTTCACTACCGTGTTCTATGTTGTCGAGCGTTATCGTCCTTGAAAAGGTAAGAATCACCGATGGCTGCAGCATACACCACGACAATAGGTCTGAAAATCTCTTTTCTACATTTGGCTTTCAGACAGCCGTTTCGGATGGCGTACACATGCAGACGTCTTCTTATACTTTTGCCTGCCCGGATGATCAATCCATGTCCTCCGTAATAGGATGTTTCGTGCAGAAAGCTGGGTTATTTCGTGTGCAGGATTCCCTCTAGATAAGAATTCGTTAATTTTCTTACTGCAGTCTGAATGTGGACTCGTCAGAAAAGAGAACTTGACTCCTCTCGTCGTATCCATAATGACAGTGTTCCTTAGCACAGTTTCTGCTGGCTAGATGATGTGATTAAAGGGATGCACACCATCGGTCTATTTGCAAAAAAGTCACCTTTGTAAAGGCGATTGCGGGGTAGTTTGAGCTACCAACCAGCGTCCTGTCACGAAGAAAAGCTGACGCACGAGCAGCTGAGTAGCGGTTTTCCGCCTGTTCCGACTGTCTACTGTTAACAATAATAAATACTCGTCCTTTGCTGTAATTGCTCATGGACGGCCTTGGTCTTGCTATAATTGAACATTTCATGGAATCGATTACACAAGCGACACTTCCTGACAGTCCAAGGCGTCTGCTGCTATCCCTCTGTAGACCTACATCCAGCTTATCTATATGCGGAAATGTTCTCCACGGCGATGATTCTAGTAAATGATGTTGTTAGCATTCGAACCGACGTTTTCAAGAAACGAAATGCCACGATTAATGTTGCAGAATAACAGAGCTGCTGGAAAACCTTCGTATTTATTCTAATCTGTATGACTTTATAAACACTAATTTGCATATGGTTTGGCAGGATTCTGCTGTCGAATCACACGTGACTTGTGTTTTCCACATTTTGGCAAGATGTCAAACGCTTGGCTTGAATAATGTGTCAAAGTCAAGTGCTTTTCTAATTATTTTAATCATTAATGGAGAATCATTAATGGACGTTTTCATTCATCACGTCATACTTGAAGATCATCTTATATTTGAAAGCCAAAGAGTAAATCTTAGATAAGGGTTTAAATTAAGGGGATTATTAAGGAAAACGCACTTGTTTGGCAGATTTGTTAACATTTTCATTTGCCAGGTATACAAGTATGGCTTTAGCTTAAACACAAATGCAACCTTATTTAAATCTCTTATCTGATTTTATGAATAAGGCAATAAGCATTTTAGCTTCTAAATATGAAGTAAGAAGTAAGAAGATATCTGTAAAGGCAGAGAAAACTTTGAAATGATAAGAGTCACAACAGTTCTTCAAGTAATCATTAGCCATGCAAATAGCATGAAGTTCAGCGTGAAAAACAATATCCTTATTTTTCATCCTGCAGATTGTTGTTAAGCTACAGTCATCGATTTCAATATGGAATAGAGCAGGTTCAATACATGCATTTTCAGAAAAAAAAGAAAAAGAAACTTTGAAGAAACTGAAAAATTCTTTCAAGTTCCTATCGAACTAAATTCCTAAGAATGCTTTCCTTCCTAGCACTTATCTGAGTAGCAAACAAATGTCTCAGATGAAAACTATATCATACTTTTTGTCATAGTTTTAATCTCAGAAACTGCTTATATCTAACTGTGCTTTTCTGAGGAGACTTTATTCGAGTTTAATTCATACGTTCCACGAAACGTAAAGAAACGTTAGTAGCTGTCTTTTTTTCCACTTTACAACCAATCACCGACGACACTAGCCTTTAACAAATGGAATTTCCAGACATAACTTTTACTTGGTAATAGCTTCATTCACACATTTCAGGCTTAAGATAAAGAATTTATTGTATAATCATCGTATATAAGAGCGTATGTGAATACAAGTTGTGAAAACCCAAAATGAGTCATTTGCAAATCTTATGCTTTATTCAACAAAAAATCAAAAATCATATTGTAATAAATACAGTAATTTTATTGAAAATATTGTTTCTTTCGAAAAATATTTTCTTGGCTATTTCACTTATTTGCAATCAATTAAACCAAATAACTTGAAAAAAGCATCAACCAAGCAGTGATTGGCTATCCCAAACAATTAGCATGTTGGTTGGAGCAGGAAGATTCCAATTGGTGAGATCAATATACAGGGTGAATCAAAAGTCGCTCGATGTAGGACAAGGCCGGTATTCGTGTAAATACCAAAAAACGATATCGAGCAAAATTGTTGGATACGTTGTGTTAAATCATGAGCCTAATTGTTGCAACATAGATTCATCATTTAGGTTAATTTATTTAGTAACGTTATTAGTGTGCTTTAAATCACAAACTTAACAAAACAAAATGACTGTCAAAATGGCAAACTGAAACAATAACAAACAAAGCAATGACATAAAATTTAAAAGCTAAAGACATGTAAAACTAAAAAAATGTTTTTTTTTTTTAAAGAGATGTATATTTATATATTAAAATAGGACCGGTTTCGCTATCTTACATAACTTTTTCAAGTAATTCAAAACAGGGTTACAAGTGTTTATACAAACATGGAGCAATTAAAGATATTATATAAACCAATAGAATTTTATCTTAGATATTAGAACGTCAGCAATGGCAGCATCTTTTGTTCAAAATCTTTGATTGGCGCCTCAATCTACAATAAAATTTTATTGGTTTATATAATATCTTTAATTGCTCCATGCAAGTATATAAACACTTGTAACCCTGTTTTTAATTAGTTGAAGAGACTATGTAAGATAGGGAAACCGGTCCTATTTTAATATGTAAATATACATCTTCTCAAAAAACATTTTTTAGTTTTGTGTGTCTTTACTTTTAAATTTTATATTCAACCTGCAAAAGTAAAAAAAAAAACATTTTCACATGAAAATCATGACTTAAACTGTCATATCCCTACACCATCTACGACGTAACAAAAAATTGACAATCGCAATAGCAATCTCACGGAGTGGCAAACTGAAACAAATTAATGACTTGAACTGTGATGTCATAACTCATAACTGTTATGCACATTATGTAACACCGAAGGGGTATTGCTGCACAGGCTTCTCTGATGAAAAATGAAAAAAAAAAAGAAATTCAACATCAAGATCATGATTTAAAATGTATTTCGAACAATTTTGCTCTATATCGTTTTTTCGGTATCTGCACAAATAACCGAGTTGTCCTAAGTCGCGCGAGTTTTGAATCGCTGTATTAAGATGATCTCGTCATATATACAATATTGGTTTACTGAGAAAAAGATATAGCAGATGAGAAATTTATAGTGAGATCTGAAGAAGCGAGCTTCCTGTAAACAGTTGCATGAAATTTTTGGTTTTCTCTGATTACAAAAATGTCCAGGATATAAGAAAATGTTGCTAAGAAAACACATTACTAGATCTATGAGATCCATACCGTCACAAGAGCACCGTATCCCTGATTTTTCTGATACTAATAAAAAGAAAATGTGCAACATCAGATTAGTGACCTTATCTATCACGAGGGGTTATATCAGCAGCTGCAACCTATTATAGATAATCATAACATCAGAATTGCATATAAGATTATTAATTCATAGAGTGAACTGCTTAACAAAAAGTAGGTTGTAAGAAGACATCACAGCAATGAATGGAGGTGTCTTCACGGGATTTAGTGCAAGTGAAGTACAGATAGCAGATGTCTCTATAGAGGAGAAACGAATTACAAGCACCATGCCGAACACCGGCGGCCGTAAGGAAACATAATCCGAAGTACTTGACGGCTGTGTATTGCCACAACAATGCTAATTCTTTGGATCATGACACACCCATTATATCTGGCAAGGAGAAGGACTTCAACTTCCGGAAATTCATGGAAAAATTAGTGATAAAAGCTAGCCATTAGTGATGAATGTTTTTTTAACAGGGATTCGAAAAACAAGGTTTCCCTGTTCCTTAATATCTACACATACAAAACCATATCTCAACTAATAGGAGGAAGAAAAAAAAACCTCTCTCTCCCTCTCTCTCTCTTTTGTATATTCCTGCTAAGGTTTCTCAGACCTGGCTTTTGTTTACGTCTTTTTGCTATCCCACTCACCTTATCATCGTAAAATAGATCCCACCAATTGGAATTTGCCTATTCCAATATAGATGCTAATTGCAATCAACCAAGCGCTGATTGGATGTCTTCTGTGTTCAAGGATTTTTATATGTCTTTCCTTTGTAATGATTTGTATCTGAGGAGGAGTGCCATTAACTTGCGGCCTCTCGATACATGTTAATTTATTCTACATACGCCTCTTTTTTAATGTATTGTCCGGTAGTGGTCATGATTGTTATCGTTATTTTCCGCAATTTAAAACAAAGCCATGTGCATCGTTTTAACCCTTGTAGATGTAGAGAGTGTACTAAAAGATTTGATATAGATGAAACGATTGTAAGCCTTCCAAAATTTTCATATCGGATATAGGGATTATTGCCTATTGAAGCAGACAACAGCAATATATTATCAAGGAAGGATATAATTTAATGGAACACTAGAGGATAGGCGGGGCTTCATAGTTACAAAATATCCCACCAGGCTACTGCTTGGCTTGTGGGATAAACAAACCATGTGCTTTGTTTTAACCCGTATAGATATAGAGGAAGTATTATATTAAAGATGGATATTCCAAGCGTTTTTACAGAAATATTAAAATAAGGAACTGCACAATACTGAACTATTCCGTCTTGAAATATCCAATATCGATGAATGTTTGAGTAATTCACACGAAGTTATGTTTGTTTATCCCACACTATCTCGCTTAAACGTCATACATGACGTCGCGTCGGTAGGGGCGTAAACCTCAAGTGGTCCTTGAGAAAATGTCAGATGAAAATCAAATGGTAAAGAAGCGCAAATGATAATGTCTTATGACCAAAATTCTGAGAAAATCTATTGAAATAAATGTGAAAAGACATTCGCACAGTAAAAAAATTACTATTCAAATTAAAACGATCGATTTGAGATACTGAGGCTCCTAGCTATCTTGAGGTAGAAGAAATCGAAATACACTTCTTTAAATAACCAAATTATATAAATCTGCAAAAATAAACTCAAGACGTAAGAAACGTAATAAAAATTCCAAAACATTCACACAGGTGAGGAAATCGCCTACATAACAAACGGGATTCAACAGCAGACTTCACGGGCTGAAACCCGTATCAACTTCCATCAGGAATCCGTTGCAACAATGTAAAAAGAAACAACGTCATTCGAGAACCCAGCGGGATGAAATGGAAGGATCATTTGTATAAAAAAAACACACAAACAAACCGAAATTAAAAAAACGAAAAGAAAACATATTACTCTACGAAAAAAACAACTCGGATATGTTGCAGTTTGTAAAACCACATTTCGGAAAAGTTGCATTTTGACTAAACATTGTTTGGACATGTCACGGTTGATTAATGAAAAATCAAAAATACAAATAAAACGTGTTTTAATTTTCTTGATTTACAGCAAGAGCATTTGAGCATTGAAAAGTTGACAAAACTGGACGTGTGGATTATGTGTTTAACTCTCAGGGCTCTTCCTCATTACAATCACATTAACATCTTGTCTATTAACAACTATGCTTATACAATATCTCCGCAGCCATCGGAAAACAGCTGAAATTGTGTTTGTGGCAGCAAAATCTGACGTTACTAGAAAATGATAAAAAGCTGATGACACTTCGTTAGTTCCTCGTGAAGCTTTCAATTCACTCCAGCAAAATAAACTTGGATCCTTGGTATTGTATTGTACAACACAAAATGAATAAAAACTAATCTGTCGGACATATTGCCCTTTGTTCACTAACCTAATTGACACGTTGCATTTTGACAAAATAAGCCATATATAAGAGTTTTTTCGCTGGGATGCGTTGCGGTTTGAGAGTCATCAAATAGATGTTTGGATCCGGATTTTGATGCAGCTCATGGTGCCATCTACCTTTGGAAATTCGTACCTGGTTGATATGTTGCGTTTTGAAAATCAGCTCCTCAAATAAGGGTCCATATAACCACCATTGTAATGTTCGACGATCAGCATGCAGTGCATGGCAAGTTCCACGGCGGCTCTCAACGTATTGGAATCGATTTTTTGCACCTGTAATTGAATTCGATCTTTCAATGTCGAGATATCGGGGATATGTCCCAACAACCAAAAGTCACAAAAATTAAGATCAGGCGACCTCGGTGGCCATGCTGTCGGAAATGCACGACTAAATTCTCGGACACCAGAATTATACTTAACATCCAATGTGGGTGGGGCACGAAGATGGTCGAATTGAGACATCCTCTCTGCTGCAGTTGTGGAACCACAAAGTTCTTTAGCATATCGGCATACCGTGCTGCACTGGCGGAACAGGTCACTGGTCAACTTCGGTGAGGTTCCTCGTAAAAATAAGGTCCGATGAAAAGCAATGACGTTAAGCCGCACCACACTGCGATTTTCGGGGAGTAGATAGGCATCTGCAGACCCACGTGGTGATTAGTAGCAGCCCAAATGTGGCAGTTGTGTGTGTTAATATCACCTTTTCAAATAAAAGTGCACTTACTCCACAAAATCCGCCACGGCCAAACTTCATCCACTTACAAGCACGCTAACAATTTTAATGCAAACTCAATGCGGGTGGTTGCATCGTCAGGGTAGCAATTCTTGAACAGGACAGGTTTTGTAGGAGCAAAACATCAACATGTGATGCAGGATTTTCCGCACCGTTGAGTATGAATATCCTTTTGCCGGAATATTGCCCGTGCACTGCTAGCATACTGCATCATCATCTCCTGTTCCACAACTGCAGTTGCAACTTCTTCAACGTATTAGTGACTGATAGCTTTACATCCCCGGCCTGGTTGCACTGCTAGTGTTCCAGTGGATTCAAAGCGTTGAATCATTTTTCGTAGATTTGTTAGGCTCATCGATCCTCTTCGTGGCGTATTCAACTGCCTAAATTCCCGAAGGGAAGCACTGGCATTCTGGTCCCGCTTCACTAACAAAGCACTGTCACGTAAGGTAAGGAGCCATCGAAAGGTAGTTCGTCGCCGAGTGATGTGAATTCTCCAAGCCTTTCTTTTTTTGATGATCGCTCTACACTGACACCGTTATGCAAATTAGTGCGTTTACAGCGCCACATTTTTCCCTGTTGGGGAATTTTGGTACCATTTTTTTTTTTTTTTTAGAAATCGAAACCTCATGTTTCACTCTGTATGTCCACCGAATGTTGTTTCGTCCAATACATCGCCTCAATAGAGTTCTCTGAACACCTCAACTTATTTTATGCCCACCCGGTATACATATATGAACAGAATTAAGTAAAATTAAAAAATAAAAATTATTAGCATCTGTAACTTACTATTATCGTTGTTAGGGCGTCTTCACTATTACTTTCTTCTGCTGACTTTCAGGTTATCTTCATTATTGGCCTACAATCTGTATTTCGCTTGCTAGGAGTC
>JAFIDM010081262.1:113893-184330 GCA_023159025.1 Thereuonema tuberculata | reverse complement strand
GTTTGTCGATCCGATCTTCCGTTCAGGAGTTGTTAGGAATGGACAGACACGGATGAACAGACAGGACAAACCAATAGCTACCGATTTTGGTCGCTATCACATTAGCTCCCAAATGGGTTACTGAAAAGGACTTCTTGGAATCAAGAAATTGATAGCAGCTGATAGACATCCATCTACAAAGGCCTATCAACTAAACAGAAATTAGTCAAGTCAAACTCGTCATTATGCTACATTACTATTTTTTTTAATTCTTCTTTGTTATTAAAAATATCACGTACCCGTATTTATAAGCAAATATATGCCGTGCCGGCTTGGTCGAGTTATCTAACGGCGGAATGCCGTGTGGCCAGTGTGCCGGCACCTGGGTTCGAATCCCGATTGTGGCATGACTGTTTCGTTCTTCTTCTGTTTTTCGTCCGTTTCTCTCCTGGAACTTACAATTTCGGGGTTATTTCGGTAGAGATGAAATATCACCCCCCCTCCCCCTTTGACTATTATACCCTCGTCCTGACGTTGTCGAGTCGGGCTAGCTGCGTGGTCCGTTGTTGGCCGAAACGACGTAAAAAAAACCCACAAACATACATATAGATTTGAGAAAAAAAGATCTTAATGAAATACCATTAAAACTGCCAATAACTTACTTAGAACATTGTTGCCTTAATTTCTGAAGCATTGTCTTTTACTGCAAATTCGTACTGCAGTTTCTAGGTCAAATATTGTGATTTTCAAAAACAAAATTCTTAACAAAATTTGGACTTCAAACATTCATAATTACGAAGACAGTTTCACAAAGGAATAAAAGTTTCACTTACTGAGTTTTAAAACTCTATTTGGAGGATTTCTTTTAGTTGTTCAACAGAGTTTACTCCAAACTATCTTGTCTATAGATAGTACAGAACATTTTTGCTCCTAGCCAGCGATTTGGCTATGTTTTTACAGACAGTCATTGTAACAGTTAACACTTCGTGCAATCAAAACGGACTCCTTACACTTTCTAATGAAAGTGTACTCTCTTTGTTATTCTCCATTTCCAAGATATTTGGGTTATAGTAATCTATATTAGGGCCTGAACCGAACGAGTGCTGCACAATAGTATACATATTGTCTCTACGGCGTGACAGGGCCTGATCTAGCTATTTAGCCGCTCCGGGCAAAAATAATATTTGCCGCCCTTTACAATGACATCTGATAAGTCATAAGCATGTTATTCTAGAGACGGTGCAATTTTTAACCGACTTCAAAAACAGACTTCATTTCGACCCTTATATATATAATATTGTTGGAATTGTATAATAATCTAAACGAGTATACCAAATTTCATGAGAGTATGTATGTATGCATGTATCTCAGAAACAACTGATCGGATTCAAATAATTCTTTTTTTATCGACATATGTATCTTTCAACTTAGGGAACAGTGAAAATTTCTTCAAAATCGGTTCAGTAGCTTAAAAGATATGGACCAAAATGTTATATGAAGTCGGTTTATATTTATGTAACTTTTGTTATGTCGACTTGTTAATGACATGTTTTCCCTGCAGTTTAAATGAATGAATAAAAAAAAACACTAGAAATTTTTTTTTCCTTACATTTAATTTTAAAAAAAACAGTAATTATGTAGAGCCACAAACGAATTAGTCATTCGTAAAAAATAAACAAATTAAATTAAAACACTTTTTGCTCAGAATATTAAACTCTACCAAGTAACTAAATTAATTTTCTTCGCACTTTTTGTTCTGCAAAATCTTTAATAATTTCTGATAAATTTATACCGTCGCAAACCTTGTGTTTTATTGAAATCATAGCCAATCCAGATAATCTTTTTTGTGTCATGGTGGACCGCAGATAATTTTTTATTATTTTTAATTTAGAAAAGCTTCTTTCACCGCTTGCAACTGTTACTGGTAAAGTCAAAAGAATTCTGAGAGCAATACTGATATTTGTACCAAATCTTAAATCTGTTATAAATTTTAAACGTCTTGAGGAGACAAATTACTATCTAAAATCATACAAAGGACTGACAACTCCTCTGAAAGTTCTAATCCATTTATATCAGATGAGTCCTCGTAGGTTAAAATAGTCTCGAGGCTCTTACAATGTTCTAACAATTCATCTTTTGGCAGTTCTCTTAAAGCATATATGTTAAACAAAAAAGCAAAATGTTTACTATGCTCAGTAATCTGGGAAAACCTTAACTCCAAGGAGTTTATAGCTGTATCTATAATGTGAAAAAATACTTCGATCTTATATTTTTGACGGAGATCAATGATTGGTTCACACTCGTAACTAACCTGCTTCTTTTTGGAGCGAACACGATGTTTAGGCACATTTTCAAAATCTAACACCTCGCCGTCGATTTCAGCAGGCTTTGGGATCTTCAAGAACTTGAGTAAAATACTTATCTGAACGTGAGTTTACAAAGAAAACTTTGATGTTTTTTATTAATTTAATGACAGAACCTAAGTCAAAATCTTTACTTTGCATTAATTTACTGAGGATTTATCCGATTCAAGAAGTTTCGTACCAAATTATTACAGAGCATTAAAATTTAAACTGTTTAATTTGCTTCAACAAACCCGAAGCTTCGTCTCGTGTAGACGTATCCATATCTGTGTATCCATATCGTAAACTTGCCCTATTTGATGTCTTAGTGGTTTTATTGCCTCGATTCGACTTTCCCATCTCGTGTCACTAAGTGGTTTTAAAGTAATAGGCCTACTTTTTACATTTTATCAAAAGAATTGACCATCTCAACGTTGAAGAGGATATCTTTTGCACAATATTAAAAAAAAATTGTAGCTTCCAGTGAAGACTTTGCCATGTCGTTTACCACTAAGTTTAAAGAATGACTACTGCAAGGAACATAAAATGCCCGTGGATTCATGTTTTTTATCCTGGCTTGGATCCCACTTTCAATACCTTTCATATTGGATCCGGTATCGTACCCTTGCCCTCTTTATATTCTCTAAAGACAATCCAAGTGCTGATAATTGTTCTAATATAACTTCTGTTAGTTTGAGAACTGAAGATTTTTCAATTGGTATAAATCATGAAAAAACTTTCATTTATTACAATTTCTGACGTTCTTGGATGGTCTTCGGTTTGTTTAATAGAAATGTACCTAATTATCAGGGTCATCTGCTCAGTTTTGGTAGCATCCGGGGTACAAACTAAAATAATAGAATAATATTTCGATTTAATAATAGCTTTCATAACATGGCTTTTTATACTGTCTGACATCGTATTCATAAACTCATTCTGAATAGTTTTACTTAAGTAGATTGCTTGTCTCTGCTCTTTCTTCAAAACTCTGCGTACATGTTCCTGCATGACAGGATCAAATTCGGCTAAGAACTCTACTAGTTTTAAAAAGTTACCATTGTTATATTATACAGATTATCAGAAGTACCTTGAAAAGCTAAGCCACTTTTTGCCAACATTTTGATGATTGAGGCAATACGTAACGATTTGAGCCTACGTGAAAGTTCGAACCAAGATTTTATAGCTTCTACATGGATTCGTGATGTTTCATGAGATTTAAGCGTATCACCTACATGCTTCAAATTGTAGTAGCCACCTTTAGATAGACCGGAAGTTGTAGTTGAATTAAATATTTTGCAGCAAAAACAATACACCGAATTTTTTGCCACAGAATACACAAGCCAATCTCTCAAATTTCTTCATCATTATTAAGCTTTCTCTTATAATATCTCGAAGTAAACCTTCGATCATTGTTACCTCGTGGAAATTCAAATTCAGTTTGTCAATGAATAGTTTACTTAATAGGATATTTGATTAATATATCCGAATAATTATTTATGCCTCCATTAATTACAAAATTCAGAAAATTACTTTTTTAATAGCCGCCAACCGCCTTCAATTTTGCCGCTCTCATTTTTGCCGCACTGGGAATTTGCCGGGCTTGCCCCCCCCCCCCTAGATCGGGCCCTGCGGCGTGAAGCCCTCTCAAGTTCCTGTGCCCGGGTGCCCAGGACCCAGCCAGTCTCATCAATGTAATAGTAATCCTCTTTCTGGCACTTTAATGCATAGATAACTCCGGTTTTTTTCACACTGTCCGTTTCAATACTTGCACTCGGTCTCGATAATAACGTAGCCCAAGTGTTTGTAGTCTTGTAGTTGTTAAGATACTGAATCTCCTTAACATACTCGCAATTCCACAAAAAAAACCTTCGAGTGAAACATAATTCTCAAATATACATATTTACTGCAGCGTTGGCATTGCGATCATTGTGATAAATAGAAAGCATAGTTTTTTTATACGATTTTTTTATATGAAAATCATAAAATGTGAAGTATTAGTTTCCAGCAATGATCTAACAATGAAAAATTCCTGGTTGAATTCCCTGGGTCAATGTCAAGGTTACTTCCAGTTATGTTTACGCCTTTCTATGTTTATCATCAGGGAGAGTAGATCGGGCTGATGAGTCCCCAAAAGGACGAAACGGCCCTTCCCGATTTTTTCCGATGATAATTCGAAAGGCATTATTGTTTAAGATTTATTCTTGTTTTCATTTTTAATAAGTTTCCCAGTATTTTAAATTTATTTACAGGATGTCCCAGGAATAAAGGTCTATATTTTGGGAGGTGATAGCAACAGTCATGTTAAGCAACCGAGTGTCGTACTCTGAAAGGTTTCCGAGATAGATCTATTCGAATGTACAGTTTCAAAACGAATGACAGCAAAGAGATACTACGTACTGCAAAAGCATAAGGAATGTCATGTGGTAGAAAATGGATTGTTGACACGATCAGATCCTAACCTCTTGGAACAGTTTCAATTTATTTTGATTGTATGTTAAATGTATCCATGTATCCACAATCTGTTGATTTGTCAATGTTTTTATGTTTTATTATCTTAATTTCCATTTTTCTGTGTGATTTATTTTATTTTAAGCTTAAGAGGGAGATCCATTGGTAGTGCGAAAAACAATGCCCATTTTCTCTTCTCGGCAAAGTGAAAGTAAAACTTTACGAAATGATGCGAAAAGCGAATCATCACTTGATTTACAAAAGTGTTTTGTTTGGATGATGAAACCGATGCGTTGGAATAATACTTTGATCACACAGTCGGAGCTTTGTCACTTTAGGCGAAAGATTTAGAGAAGGCATATCGCAACCGAAGTACTGGAGAAGAAGAGGTTAATGGCGAAGAAGGAAGAGGAACCAGATTCAGTCTTACACTTAAGCAGGGATATACCGGAAGCGAGGCGAACTCAGACATGAGAAAAGGAGTCTCGGAAAGTCTGTTTTTTCATAAAGCCCAAAATGACGGGACAACCGAGCGGACTCAGACGGTCGGCAGGCAAAATCTGAATCACACTGACTTGGAATCGAACCGAGGGGACAAAGTAGGATACTGCATGAAAACTATAAGTAAAAGCCTTATTTTCTTGTCACAATCTGCTATCGAGGAAGCGTTATGAAGGAAAAAGCCATTACGTTCGAACTGATCGTAACTCGGAGGGAAAACGATGACTGTAAATCAGATATCAATGCCCGAGTTCATTTGACCGAATTCGTGCGAACCGTCAATCGTAACAATGTCAGTTTCAAGATACTACCAGAGGGAAAAGGCACTGCTACAAACCCGTAAAGGATAGGCGGAAACATGAGAAACATCTTAGAGCGGAAATACCTTTATCGAACCTCCAATTTCCGATACGCTGAAATAGATACGCTGCTATTTAATGTTTCTACAACGTTGTTGGACACATCGACAAGGAGAGGGCGAAGTAAAGCCAAAGTACGGAACTGAAACTTACAGTTTCTTTTGTTTATTTTTTCAGGTTAAAGTGAAAACTAGGTTTGTGTTTAACTTTGCAATGAAAAAGAATTAACTAAAAACCAAAACCGAGGACAGAAACTAATTTTGTGAAAACTCTCACGAAAAGAGGAAACTGCTAACAAACCCTAAACTGTGAAGTGAAAGGGGTGATAACAGTAAGATCAAAAAGCAAAACAACAAAGGGAAGAGAGACAATACTTAGAACCTTTCTCCGAGAAATTCCTGAAAGTTATCTTAAATTCTATTAACAGTGAATTTGTGTGAAAATACGGCTGATGTGTGATTCTGTTTAGAGGAAAAATACCATTAATAATAGGGGACCATATTTTATTATTTGTTGCCAATGCTATTTTGGTTTTTTTCCTCCAGTCAATAAATCATTCCTGATAGGATACATTAAACTGATTATCTTAACTTGTGTTTTTTTTCGAGAAATAAGCTTGATGTTTTGCATAGACGTATTTAATTACGTAAAGTAATCGTGTTCTTAAAAATATAGGGGAAGATGTTATACCTTTGACCACCCTTGATTGCTATGTCATCTATGAGCATACTTTGAAAGCTTTTCTGTTTAATGTGTAATATTCCCACTACTTGCGCCTTTAAACCTTTAGTAGCAGTTAGATCTTTAACTTGCGAGGAGTGAAAAATGTTTTTATAATTCCATCATCGAAAAGTAAGTATTTTGCAAGTGAATGTTTCTTTAATAACATTGTTTGTTTTCTTTTGATTATTATTTTAACAAGAATGAGTAATACATCTATGCCTATAGATTCATTGTTAGGACTTTTAACATGACTGGATTATTAAATATTTCCAACATCACAAATTTAAATGTAAAAAAACTACATTTATTACTAAAAAGCAAATTTTCAAAAAGATTACGTCTTTTCTTTTTTCTTAGCTTGGTGTCTCTTTCAATATATAAAATTTGTATCTCGTTGTTAATGCAATGATTTCTGTTCACACAATGTTCTGCCACTTCTGATTTTTCAATGTACTTGTTCCTAATGCTGAAATCATTGCATTAACAACGAAATACAAATTTTATATATTGTAAGAGACACCAAGCTAAGAAAGATGATAGAAAGTATGTTTATCCGGAACACAAAAAGAAAAAAATTAAATAGGAATGACGGTATTGAGATAGAGAAATATTTCATAAGATTAGCTAAAAATTTTGTAGATAAAATATCCACAAAATGTAATAATAAAGTTACAATCAAGGAACTAAATTGTTAAGCTATATCATGTCAAAGATTGTAAGTAAATGATATTGTTAATATTTTCTCGAGGAATTTAATTGTTCTTCAAATTATTATTGTTATTTTTAGGCTTGAAAAAGAAAAAACGTAATCTTTTTGAAAATTTGCTTTTTAGTAATAAATGTAGTTTTTTTACATTTAAATTTACCTCTACCATTTTAAATATTTACGGAAATATTTAATGGTAGAGGCTGTAAAAGGAGGGATCTACAAAAGAAATATGGGAACTTTACATATGACTGGATTAACCTAAAAATTGTCGCATGGCGTGAAACGTAAGTTCGACTGATGTTGTACCTTTGACCACAGCAGGGTGTTGTTCCTCTGACCAGGTTAAAGGTACAACATTACTTAATAATATGTAAATGTTTTTACTTACAGTCATTTAAGCATTGTGTAAGATAGAAATTTAAATATTTTTTGCCAAATTTTTATTTTTTTACCAAATCTTATCCAAAGATAGTAAACAATCGATTGTTTGTCCACGACTTTGAATCTGATGTTGAATATTCATCAGGGGAAAGTGTTTTCGATCTTCCAGATGAATGCCATGAGTTGGAGCAGGAATTAAACTTTGAAAACGAAGATTTAGTCGAAGAAAGTTATGTTCTTGTCAAGCTGACAAAAAAAAAAAAACAAGAATACTTTGTGGCCCAAATAAAGGAAGCAGCACGTGATTATTATAAGTTAAATATTTCAAAAAAACTACCAAAGATGGCAAAATTCATCCAAGAAAATAACCAGCTCTACGACGTACAACTACAAGATGTTGTGGCCAGGCTACCAAATCCAACCACAGCTGGCAGCACAGCCAGCTCGACTAAAAGAATGTCTTATCTTTTGGATTTGATTTTTCATTGTATAATGTAGAGTAAACGGGCAGAAGTAGGCTACTTAAGCTATTAGAATTTATTTTATGTTTTGTTATTCTACTTTGAATTGCATATATTTGACAAATGTATACATTTCTGAATAAAAATGTTAATTAAATAACTTGTATCTAACTGTCAGTTTCTACTATCACTAGGTCAAAGGTACAATACCCTCCGATTAAAGATACAACACGTAGTTGTACCTTTGACCACAAGGTATAGTTTTTTTGTAAAATAAAAATAAAATACTTGTACTCAAAATATAACATTTAAAACACATGCAGTTGATGGCAAGATGAGTGAAGATCAAATGTATCCATTCCGGTAAGGATTTTCTTGAGTACAAAAAATTAGAAAATTCATTTAGTGAAAACTGGTCAAAGGTACAACATCTTCCCCTACAATAGATTCATTAGTTGAATAAGATTGTCATAAGATTGGTTTTGAAAAGCACAGACTGGGGGTTCATTACCTAGAAAGTAGAAACTAGTGTTTGCTCTGGCGTAGGATTGGATGGGAAAGTTTACGAAAATTACATCAACCCTTTTTATTTACTTTTATCTCCTGCTTGTTATTCATTTATTGTTGCAACGTACAGTAGGCTCGCGATTATCTAGATATGTCTCCCGAAGTCTGACGGAAAACATGGGCCCAGCATCCGTTTGATTAAGATCCACTAGGGAACAAATTTTTAATTGTACTACTGTGGATATCTATTGTTTCTTTTGACACTAACGTCAGCGGAGTACCAAGGGAAAACACGCTGCTAAAATTAACCCTTCTCATCTCGAAAGACACCGTTCTTTTTGTGGATTCATCAACCAAACCCAGTCATCAGATTATATGCTAAGATAGTTCAAAAGGTATAAGGGGGAGCGCTCCTTCACCCAGCTGTGGTCCCCTTCAGAAAAGAACACATTTAAAAATAGAAACCAATTACTGTTTCTAATATTTATTGGCCAAGTTACACATTTCTTACAGTATATAATAAAGTCTCAAACATTTCACCGGCAATATCAATGCATTTCTCAACTCTTGTGAAAACAATATGACACGTTGATTGTCTGAGTTCATCGTGGCGTTTCTTTATGCTCGCAAAAGCATCCATTATGTGAACGAGCCATTCATCTTATGTATTCACTCTACGTCTGTACACTTCGTTCAACCCCATAAACAGAAATTCAAGGGAGTTAGGTCTGGAGATCATAGCTCCATAGGGCGGAAGAGAAGGAAAATAACGGTCAGCAGAAACAGTGACAATTGAACGCTAAATTTCAATTATCTCGGAAACCATTTAGAGTAGAACACTCGTTCATAGAAACTTTCTTGCTGAAAATGGCCGATACTATCACCTCCTAAAATATTGACCTTTCCTCCTGAGACATCCTATTTATAATTTTTATTTTTTATTTCGGTTTGTTTTTTTATTTCGGTCTGTATGTGTATGTAATATTCATACAGCTTATCCTTCCGTTTGATCTCGTGGGGTTATCGTATGACGTAGTTTGCTGTAAGTTCGCCGCAGTAGATTCCTAACGGAAGTTGATGTGGGTTCCAGTCCCTGAAGTTTGCTGTTGGATCCCGTTTGCTATGTAGGCAGTCCCTTGGCCGTTGTGATGTGCTATAGTCTTAATTACGTTTCTTACATCACGAGTTTATTTTTTCATACTTATATAATTTCGTTAATTAAAGGAGTGTATTTCGCTTTATTGTAACTAAAGACAGCTACGAGCCTTAGTAGTTGAAATCGATCGTTTTCATTTGTGTAGTAATTTTTTTAATTTTAAAGAATTCTTCTCGGGTTTCGAGCTAAGTAAGAATTTTGCAGTGGTCCAAGTTTTCGGACGCCGTCATGGAGTCGATCTTCAGGGAATGAGAAGCGAGATCACTATAGGATTTTTAAATCGTTTGAGCGCCGATCTCTGTTGGTGGACTGTGAACCAGGGTGGAGATGACGGCGTTGCTTTTGGACGGATGGTGGCAGCTGGAGGCATTCAAATATCCATCGGTATGGGTTTGTTTGCGGTAGACACTATGACCTACTGTTCAGCACCGCTTACCTGACAACGCAAGCTTTTCCAGGCCGAGTTACGAGCCATCTTAACTGCTCTCCAATGGGGTCTTGATCGCCATCGAGACACCGGCGGAACCCTGGCAGTGGTCTCGGACTCTCGGTCGGCCCTCTGCTCCATTGCAAAGATGAGTATAACTCCTCTCTAAGGACGAGGGTGGGAAACGCACTGGCTGACCTAGAGTTAGCCGGAGTGGGACTAGCCCTTTTCTGGACGAGAGCCCATGTGGGTACTGTCGGTAACGAGCGAGCCGACGAGCTTGCCATGGAGGGTACGTCCCTACCTTCAGTCACCGTTGTGGAGCCACTCCCGCGCAGTCACGCGCAGAGGCTGCGGAAGGGAAAATGCCGAAATCTCTGGCAGAGAGTGTGGGAAACCTCGACAAAAGGTCGCCCACTCTTCGACTACATGCCTATGGTTCCGACCGGTGCCGTCCAAGCAGACTTTTACCTTAACCAGTTCCTAACTGGGCACGGAGACTTTAAATGCTACCTGTGGAAGCATGGGCTCACGGAGAGCCCACTCTGTGTCAGGTGCGGTTCGGGGGCGGAGGAGTCTGTGGCACACGTCCTTTGGCAGTGTCAGGACGAGCACCGGTCCCGGTGTAGGGCTAACTTGGAGAGGGAGCTCGTTACGAACGGCTACCCCGTTCCCTGTGAATGGCGAACCCTTCTCCGAGTCGAGCCCGTGCTCAGGCAGTTTGCTGCGGCTGTCCTGAGCTAGTCCATGCCCGGGTGGACTAGGAAGTGCCCCGCTTCCGGCCGCTCCCGAGAGGGACGGTCCGTGAGGGGAACCCATGAAACTATGCTGTTGTTCGGAAGGGGAAGACTGCCTGCGGTTCCCTATGTGTGGCAGAACTTTCCAAGCGCTTTTGTTCCTTCCTTGGACAAGGTCCGCGACTGGTGATACGCGGACCGGCCCTTGGTCCTGATATGCCCATTGTCAGGGCGGGGTCCGCGACTGGTGATACGCGGATCAGCCCTTGACTGACTGCTTGCTTGCTCTCGGGCAAAGTCCGTGACGGTGACTAGCGGACTGGCCCGAGAATTGGTTTCATCCTAAATCCAGGATGCGATCGGGTGGGACCGCGTCCATGCTTGGTGAAGTATGGATGAGGCCCACAGCCTTGCGTGTGCCCAATTGCTCTGCGAAGTAACACGAGGCTGGCCGCACAGAGGGGATCAGTGTCCTCGGACGCTGATCTCTCTGCTGCTAGCGGTTAAGACTGCATACTTACCTTTGCCTAGTGGGGCCGGACTCGTGCCCGGAGGGGTCCGACCCGGTCCTGCTCTCCCCTCATGTCCACCCCCACTGGCTCGACGTTCAATAGACGATGCCCGTTGCCAGGTGGTTTCCGGCCGTGGCCGACCTTATGTACCGGAGAAGAAGCCTGCTGAAACCTCATTAGAGGGTATATAGCTTGTAAACAGTCTATTTGTTCCGTCAAGTTTGCATCGGATGAGAATGTCCAGAAAAAGACGGGCGACATCTTTTTCCGTTTCCATTGTGAAGGTAATGCTGGTTGTCTACCATTGTCGAGATGTGTACTATATAGAAAGGTGTGGAAAACCATTAGGGACTCCCCACCGTGCGTCCAAATGACGAAAGTGTCATCGATGTAACGGAAGAAGGCGGAAGGTTTGAGAAGTTTTCTATGAAGAAGTTAGCGATGACAGGGAAGAGTGGCAAACCCTTCGCCACACCATCAATTTGCTCATTGAACTGGCCGTTGTACATAAAGTAAGTAGAGGTGAGGGCTTGCTTAAAAAGGACAATAATGTCCGGAGGGAAATGGGAAATCAGTAAATGAAGGCAGCCATGGAGAGGAACTTTTGTGAAAAGGGATACAACGTCAAAGCTGACAAGTAGATCTTCAACACTGGAGAGAGCCTATGAATGATAGGGAATCCTTAAAATGGTTATGGCACTTCCCAACCAGGGCTTGTAGCAATGTAGTGAGAATATTGGGAAGTGGCACTAACAATACGTCTCAGAGGGATGTCATTTTTGTGAATTTTAGGGAGTCTATAGAGGCGGGGTGAAACTCCTTCCCCACAATGATCTCACTTTTGATTCCCTGAAGATGGACTCCATGACGGCGTCCTGAAGCTTGGACAACTCCAAAATTCTCACTTGGCTGGAAACCCGAGAAGAATTCTTTAATCTTCATCGCCGAGACAGTTGAAAGTCTTAAAGATTTAATGTTCTTAGTATGTTCGAGTGCCGTTTCACATTTAATACAACAACATATACCCACATGAAATTTCTTTTAATTAACAAAATCTGTTTTCATTTTCATTTAAGTTAGCAGCTATTCAAGTTGGACATGCAGAATCTTCGAAATAAGGTCAAAAGGTTGACGTTTAATTATTTTGCATCAATTCCAACCATACGATACGAATGAGATCAAGGAGGCAAGTATTGAAAGAAGCCAAAATTATGACGAATAATCAATAAATAAAACAATATGAAACTAAAAAAAGAGTAGTACATACTCCATTGACATTTCAATTGCTCGACAGAACACCACAAATTATAGAAATCATAGACATGGACATTATTAAAGAAGTTTATTGTTATCATTTAAAACCTAGGTAAAACTAATAAAATTACTACTGGAAAGTAAATGGAAAGTTTTTAGCATTTCTTCCTATTTTATGAATTTCTTCAATCGACTGCCATCTTTTCAAGCATTTAGAGCCTTCTCAACTGCTTACCAAAGCAGTGGAACCAAAAGCTTCCACAAACGAACCCATTGTCAGCAAGCCTTTGACGATTTTTATCATGCTCCCATCAATTTTTTTTAAAACGCACTTATAAGATCCTTTATCTTTGTTACCATTGTATAAATACGAATGGTTTTTGGTTTGTTCAATTGCTTTGGTTTGTTAAACCTTTTTGATATGATGAAGTTCCAGATTCCTATTTTTCCAGTTCACGTGTAAAATCAAATACTTACTTAGCTTTACTTTAAAATTTGCTATTTGTGGATCAAAATTTAAGATATTACAGACGATTTCAAATTATTTTTAATAGCTGAAATTTTACAGTACATACTACAAAAAGTGAGCTTAATGGATGGATTTCCAAATATTTATGTTACAAAATATAATTTTTATAATGATCAATCTAATAACTATTTTTAAAAATATGAATACATCCCACTTTGCAATTCTTTACAATTTAATTATGATTTTTTTAGGTTATTATTTATGGAAGACTCTAATCTACCTGATTGCAAAACTTCTAAGGAAGCTAGCAAAGCACATAAGTTAGCCATAGAGATAATGAGAACTTCAAGCTGCAATTGTCCTCTAAAATGTGAAGATTCTAACTTCGAAATTTTCAAGTCTATACAACCTTCTGACAAAACAACAATTTTGATTGAATTTGTTTTTGGTCCAAAGAAAGTACTCATTACCAAAGAATATCAACTCTACACCTTTTCTCATTTTTTTAATGACATTGGAGGCTGCCTTGGATTACTTCTCGGCTTGTGTATGTTAACATTCATCGAGATATGTGAAGTCATAATTTCTTTTGGGATACTGGTGAGTATTTCAATCAATAGTCAGCACAGAAGCTATATCAAAAACATTACACAGTATTCTAATAAAAAACTGAATCAAAGAAAGTTGCAATGTTCAGAAATCCAATTGATATTTAAGGATGAAGAAATGTTGTAAAAGAAATTTAGGTTTTCAAAAAAAAAAAAGAATGCATCAGTTATTGCCAGAAAAAAGGGAAATACATAAACAGAACATACAAGGGTCCTTTTTAAAGTCAGGTCAGTTTTTCAAAAAAACCAAAACTATTAAAGACAGTGTCAATTTTTTTTCATTTCATTCCTGAAACATTAAGCAATTTATCAACAGAATTTCCTTTTCTGTTTAAACACTTATCACAGCGTTCTGTCAGTTTTTGTATGCCGATGTCGTAGCAATCAGCCGCCTGTGAAGACAATAAGGATTGAACCGCTGTTTTCCCTTCTTCGTCTGTTTTAAACGGTTTACCGCCAAGAAACTCTTTCAGGTAGCACATTTCTGGAAATTCCAATGACGAAATGGAAATCGTACAACTCCTGTCTTCATGAATTTTGATATTTACTGCGCGTACCAAATCGTCTGTGATTACAGAAGGTCGCCCCGACCGAGTTTCATCATGAATATTTTCCCGCCCGACTTTGTACAATCTCACCCATTTACGCACTTTGCGGTCACTCATTGCATTAGCGCCTTACCCTTCGCATATTTGGCGATGAATATTCGCTGCTATACATTCCTTGCTGTCAAAAATCGACTCTCAGGCCGTATTTCACAGTCGGCGAGCCGTTCTGTTGTCTTGAACATTTTAACCTCACAGTGTAACCGTACAACATAAAGATATAATATAAAATTGCATTAATTTGTTCGCAAGGCATGCCGGCAGCAGCCGCGCATGCGCATTTCAACAGGTTAACGAAATTTACTGAGCTACAGCAAATCGGACCTTACTTAAAAAATACCAAATATTGCTCACTTAAAGATAATTGATAACCTTGAACTATGGTTAACTATGTTCACATAAACAACAAAAATAGCTCTCATTTTTAGCATTATGTCATAGCAAATATACAGAATGATTAAAGTTCAACTTTCAAAATGCTGTAAAAAAAGAACCACTGCTCAGAATGACCTGAAATTTGAACTGAATATACTCGAAGAAAGGGGAAATGGTATGGCATAAGAAAACAAAATTGTTCCAAATGTTAGCAATAGATGGCGCTTTAAGCGTCGTAACGAAAATGGGTTCGGCTACTAGTAACATTTAAATCGCAATACGACGGCTATGGCGTGAGTTGCAGGTTTAATCAATTGCACTGTTCAATGTGCATGACTATATCGTGTTTTTACTCAAGTCATTCAACAGTTATGGTACTGTTAGTTTAAAGCCCATCCATCACGCCATCGTAGCACATCGGATGGGAAAAATCGGTTTTAGGCTTCTGATACAAGTATTATATGCCTTATATTTGTCTGTCTGTCTATGGACAAGTATTATTAAAATCTCATTAAATTATTATGAAGAGCATCAATCACAACAATTGCACCTGTTGTATTCGCAACAATCAAATTTATAATACAGCTCAGCAACAATCACAACAATTATAATAATCGCAAGAATTGCGCCTTTTGCATTCGTAGCAATCACTTTTATAATAATAAGGAAATTAAAGGAATAATTCAACATAAATTACGTAGAAAGAAGCGGTTGCGAAGCATTGTAATTGATTTACTACTCACTATCCGTAATTTATTTAATTGTTCTGAGGCCAACAACTGCATGAAAAGCAACAATGAAATTGAGTTTTCATTTTCACGAGACTGATGCTACCCATACCTGCACACTGTTGAAGTGTTGGAATGATGCAGTTGCGCAAAAGACTCTAATGGTAAGCGTTTACCATTGATGGTACAGGTAACAGGACCCCAGACGCATCTGCTCGAAAAAACGGCCCTACGATAAACGCTGGCGCCAACCCGCACCACAGAGTTATCTTTGCATAATGAAGAGGTACTGGTTCATGTGCGAACGGATTTTCCGTTCTGCAATTCTGAGTATTGACATTTCCTTGGAAATGGAAATGGGATTCGTCTATCCACATAATGTTTCATGGCCATTCATTGTCCACTTGCCTGCGAGCAAGAAATTCTAGAGCAAACCTTTCCCTTAATGGCAGATCAGCAGGAAGCAACTCCTGAACATAAGTAATGTTGTATGGATAGCAATGCAGGATGTTTCGTAAAATTTGATTCACCGTTCTCACAGGCATGTCCAAAGTTCGTTTGTACGTTTGCGCACCACCCCTTGTCTCTTCCTGGACTGCTGTGGCTACATCTTCTACTGACATCGAAACAATTGGTTTCCTTTCTCTGCCAGATTTCACTTGAAAAAAACTTGTCTCTTCGAATTTCTTCATTAATTTCTCCAGAATCTTGGCAGACATCGGACCACAGCCTTTTTTTCACACCTTTTACTGTTCGGAGCTCTGAACTTCTTCAGAGCTACTGGCGCGCGGTCACCGTTCTTGTAAAAGAGCTCCACAAGCCGAGCGCGATCCTTCATTGAGAGAGTCATGGCGAGCTTCACAGAAGCAATATGAAAAAAACGCCATATACCCGCGTTTTTATAACAAATGCAATGTGTCGTGCACATGACACGTTTAATATTTTGCATAGTATGACGATGAAAGCGCCAACTATTGCTAACATTTGGAACTATTTTTTTTCTTCTCATGCCATACTATTTCCCATTTTTTCGAGTATTTTCAGTTCAAATTTCAGATCATTCTGAGCAGTTGTTCTTTTTTTTGCAGCATGTTGAAAGTTGAACTGTAATTATAGTCACTCTATACTTTAAAGTTGGATATGAGTGTTTGAATCAGTCAAACGCATTAGAAATAGTAATATATTTTAAATTTTTTTTTAAAAATATTCCAAATAGCTTAGTTAGAGTAATGAGCAGTAATTAACTGAAATATGCACTGAAACAAAGTTTGTTTGAATTAACCATGTGGATATATTTTGAGAGCCAAACTAAAAATGTCTATCAGAATAAGATATTTCCACTATAGTTATAATTAATATGCTGATAAACTTCTTTAATTACCTCTAAATATCTAAAATACACAATATTTCTCTTCCTTCAAAAGGAAGCTTCTTCAGGTTTTTATTGAGGACAGGGAAAGAAACTTTTCTTTTTCCTCATAGAATCCGTGAAATATACATCATATTAGGAAAACAATTACCGTAGATTATATTAACATCATCATCTATCATTTATCACATAATTTTTGGAAAACAATTAGATGATTGTAACAGTATTTATCACATAATATTAATTCTGAAAACAATTAAATATTAGTAATAGCATGTATCACATATTATTAATAGCATATATTCTTGGAAAACAATAAGATTTTAGAACAGCATTTAAAAATAGTAATAATTATTGGTCTTTCATCTTATTATTATTAAAAATTAAATGTTCATAACCAATTTCAATAACCTTAAAAAAGTTATTTATATTAAAATATGATAGTAATTTTATTAAATTACATTCATGATTTGATCATTAATGTTGCCTTATCATCTTCTATTTGGAAAAGAATATCCACTTATCGGCATTATGGCCTGTGACCCTACAGTGACCAGCCCAATCTGAAATATTGTGTCTATTGTGCTGGAAAGCACTGATATGTTCTAATACTCTTTCTCTTAATATTCTACCTGTGCGTCTATCATAATTTTCATTGTAGTCTCTATATTCTACTTTATAAATTACATCCAGTTTATTAATTTTGTTAGTTTCATCACTTTTTTTATATTTTTTATAAAATTATTTGCTTTATAATGTACAATTCTAATTTTGTTTTCTTTACTTATTTTTCTAATTGCTTTGTTGGTTTCTATTCTATATATTTAGCGGATTCTATGAGAAAAAAAAAGTTTCTTTTCCTGTCCTCAAAAAAAAAAAATGGAAGCAGCTTCCTGTTGAAGGAAGTGAAATATTGTGTATTTTAGAAGTTTAGAAGTAATTAAAGAAATTTTATTCTTAATTTTTGATTTTGATGTTTTTGTAATTCACGGGTCATTGATTTGTATGTTTGTCCGTTTTGTATATTGTCCCATTTCTCTGAGCTAGATATGCTGGATGGATTAGACTGATGAGAGGCCACATAGCCTTGAAACAGTACTGTCTCCGATTCCCGGCACAATAACAAAAATTAGCTCAGAGAATTTGTGTTTTTGTTTAGTTATGTGCGTTCTTTGTTTTATTTTACTGTAAAATGTTTCTAACGCACGTTAAATTTCTTGTCTAATTAAAGAAGTTTATCAACGTATTAATAGAAATGTTTAGTTTTTTTTGACGTATGATTTTAGTTTTTTTGTTTTTCCTGTTATCACATTTCTCGTGTATCTACTTCAAACATCTTTTCCACTTCAACCATGAGTATTATTTGCAAAGAAACCATGGAAAATTGGTCACTCGTCGTCATAAGTCTCACACTGCTTTTATTGTCGCTAGTGGAGACTTAAAGTAGGTCATCATTATCATCAGAATAACTATCTACTGTGGGCTCCAGCTTTCTTCACATGTCAGCTAACTTATTTTGAGTTTTCTTATTTACTTACTTCGATGGTGGTGTCTTCTGAGCTTTCTTTTCTAGTGATTCTTTAATGGAGAACCAGAAACGAATGGATCTTTCCGCATCTTTGTTAATCTGGCAAAGAAGGAGTTGGAAAAATTATATCTGGATGATATCGATTGGGGGTTGATATACGATGCTGCTCGACCTGTCCTTCATCAGCGATGGTTTGTTTAAGGAATAGAAAATCAATTTCTGTGACTATGTTCGGATTATATGGCAAAATTTCAGTTGTTCTGAAGTCATTCATAGCCACTTGCATTTTGACAGCTTTTATACAAGTCTTTCCCAAAAGCTGAGCAATTTGGAAGACTATGACTGATCCCAATGGATCTGATGACAGCCAGTTTTCTATCTCCTGTGCGTAATTAATCTTGAAGGGCTTTATGAAAGATTTGTTCAAAGTCCCAACTGAATTGTGGAATGTGACGGAAGAAACAAAAACTATTAACATGAGCATTGACATCAATGTTTTGTATGATGCCGTACGAAAAGGCCGTCAATGTTGTATAGCCGTCTACAATAAAAACTACGGGATCTACCTTAGCAGGTTTTTCGTGAAGGAAATAAAATGCTTTAATAAATAACATGGAAATAAAGTAGGCCACTCTTTATCCAGCCTGACGGATGGCATCTTGCTATGTTCCAGCAGAAGCTCTAAGAGTTTTGCGTTCATCTCTTTCTAGTGAACACAACCATTGGTGGGAGGTAGATACCTGAAGCCGACATGCCAGTAACAATAGTTACTAGAGAATCCATTTCAGCAGATGATAGTTCGGGAATCACTCTTTTTTTTACTTTCATAACAACTACGCTCTTACTCATTTGGTTGACATTTGTGACTAGGACCTCATTAAGATTAAACAAACGAGCAGCAGAAAATAAAATGTTTCAAGTTTAAGTATAGAAAAATAGATCCAACATCTTCGGCTGTGAACTCTTTGATTCTAGCAGAGGTTCCCTCAAAGATATCTCAGGGTGCATAACCATTCACATTCATGTAAAAGAATCATAATCATTTATGTTCTGCAGATTGATACTAATAGAAAACGGATGCTCTATGTTGTTTCGTATGACAAGTTGAAAAGCTCTAACAGAAATGCCATTGTAATATTTTTCCAGTATTAAGCAGTATCATCTAACGTTCAATTTCTGGGTACAAGATAATTTTATATCCAAGAAATAAATCTAGAAGGTTTTAAATTTTATCAACTGGCTACAGATCCCATAATCATCTAGGAAGTGTAGATCTAGGATCGTGAAATTCTTTGAAGGTTTTAAGAGACCATATTTTTTTTCGCAGCAAGCACTGCTCATATATATTGTCTTTGTCATTTTTTTTTATTCTTCTTTGACAATAGAATAAAGGATTTCATTTATCTAAACTAGTGTGTCATGTATTATAGCGGAAAGAAATTAAAATGAATGTATTGTTAGAGAAACAAATGAATTTGTTTAGTGGAAGGCTTGATGCGGGCATTACTGGGAACTGATGGCGTTTCAAATAGAATAGCAAATTGATATCACTCGGTTTAAAATCGATTCTTCGAATAATGACGGTATTACTTCTGTTGCTTTCAAAAAGAACTTCTGCCATGACAAAATTGCGATGACAATCCTTTTATAACAAATCGTGTGCCATTGCAGAGTCCTTTCCTTGGATTGAGATTGTGAAGAAGCATTAAATTGATCCTTTCTTCAGACTCAGATGACGAAGGGCATGCCGGAAAATTTGAGTGAAGAAACTCTGCAAGATAGTTTTGTTAATCATTTGGATCATCCAACACTACTATATCTGAGCTGCAGAATATAATTAATACGACTTTACTTGTAAGCAGATCAAAATTAAAATAAAAACTACTGCTACTCTCGAAACATTAAAAAATTATATTTTAATGCCAACGAATTTTCGAAAGCATATTCATTCCTTGCTTTCTTCTTTTCTTGCTTTCGAAAATTCGTTGGCATTAAAATATAATTTTTTAATATTTCGAGAGTAGCAGTAGTTTTTATTTTAAAGCAGATCAAAGCTTTAATAACAGACTGACAAATATATTAAATAACTCAGATTTACTTAATCCAGAGTGCAATGAAAAATAATAACAAGCAACCTTAAAATTAAATTGTCCACATAAATAAATAACTTGGCCTATTTAAATGAATTAATTACAACTAAACAATTCTACAATTTAAGTACTTTAAGCCTTTAAATTACAAACAGCCAATTGACCTGATTAACAACTCTATCTTTTAAACAAGTCTTCAATTAATTCTCTAATAAATAAAACTTGCATTCAAGCAGCAACATTATCTGAATCTAAGTATGTCTAGCATTTACAGTTACATATATAATATTCATTAGAATGCAACAATTTAACATTAAAGAATTCTTTTTAAAGTTACTATTGCAGAAATTTGTCTGATGCGTTAATCGTTATGCGGTGTCGGAATTCGGATTAAATCCAGTTCAAAATACTTCTTAGACTCGACTCGTCGGTCGCTCGGTAATGAAATATCTAAATCCTTTCCTACCTTGTGAAGTACTCAACCACGGGATTTCAGAGGATTCCAAACCCTCTAGCTTATGAATAGACTCGTCCACTATCTTGTAATGCGTTAGCATTACAGCGCACCTAAAATGCTTTATTGAAGGAATGATTATAGTAAACAATTTAAATGGTTTATTAATCCTCGATAATGCTGGCGGTGTCTGCACAATTTCAACGGACTGTGGCTTGGCTCATTGATTAGGCCTTCTTGCCGTCGTTTGTCCTATCACCCACGTGACCAGTTCAACAGACTTCTAACTTCTGCCCACCAGTTTTCTGCGCTACCGCCAGATGACGGGAAACGCCGTTCCATCATCCTAATTCCATCGTGGTATCTCTCGCCCGACGTGCTGTGGCAACTCTGCATCAATTTGATTTGCGCGGTATTTTTATTTCATTAGGTTAGCAGTGCCATCTTACGACCAATATCGGCAATAGTAGCGTCATATATTTAATTCCAACAAACAGGAAGAAAAAAAAATAAATATACAGAACTTTTTGATTCAAATTCCTACACAGAAGATGTGAGACTTTCCAGGCAACTTTCTGAAATAATAAAAGCTTTCACGGCAGCTTTGTTTTATTGCGTTAAACACAGATAGATAGAAGACTTGAAAGGCAGCTTTCTGATCTCTTGAGTTACACACAGAGGGCTATACACACACAGAATTGGAAAGTTATCTTATATATAATATCCATTTACAGCAGGCAATAAATGGATCAGCGAATGGGCACTAATCAACACTACCTTCAAACATGGAGGTAACCCCACTGTGTAGAAGCAAGAAGAAATAGAAAAACTACATTTAAAAAAACTAACGTGCAGTTAAAAACACAAGAAAACCTCCAACCATTAAAACACTAGGCATCGGGTGCACATAAAATAACGTGAGATGTTGTGAGCCCTTTAGCGGACGAATCGTAACCCCATTTGGTTAACATACAGAGTGGAATATACGGTTTCGATTTAAAAAAAAAATAGTAGCAAAAGTGGCCAACTAGAGAAAATGTGGCACTGTTAATGCATTAATTTGCATAACCGCATTACGTGTAGAGCCATCATGATAAAAAGAAAGGGTTGGAAAATTCACATCCCTCAGTGACAAACTGCCTTTCGATGACTCTTAAATTACGTGACCTTGCTTTGTTAGTGAAGCAGATACGCAGATATCCGTTCTTCCTAATGCCATAAATAACGGAATTTGCAACATTAAGGATGTGGCCATTGTTTAGGCAGTGAATTGCTGTTTTACAATGCATATTTCCTTTTTTAACTGTTTAAGCTGTTCTTTGCGACGGGTTCCAAAAGTGTTTTGGATTCCCTAATATACAGGATCTATCTGAAATGTGCTGCAAAATTTAAAGATTGTATTCAATCATGCAAAACAGCGAATAAATTTCATATAAATATGGGCCTGAAAACGCTTTAGTTCCAAGATATGAACGGTGCAACAATACAGAGGTGTTGGCCATACAGTCGATCAGTTTCACATAAACTGCTCGAAATGTCAACCGGTCGCAATGCACACAACGCATCGTCGTTCCATCGATGCCGAACACGATCGAAGATGCCAGATACCTGTCGAATTGTGTTGCACCCATCCACTATACGGTCATGCAGTGTGAAGGTGTCAGGAACCGGCGTGGTGTACACTAATGCTTTAAGATAACCCCCTACGAAAAAGCCGAGAGGGTTTAAATCAGAGGAATGAGCAGGCCATGCTGTTGGTACCCCTTCTTCAAATCCAACGGTCAGGATAACGTTGGTTCTGAAGTCGTCAGGATGTATGCTGAAATGAGGTGGTGCACCATCATGCATGAAACACAGGTGACGACGATTGTGCAAAGGGACATCCTCCAGGCATGTAGTCAACTCATTTCCCAGGAAATCACTGTAAGCATAGCGGTTAGTCTAGCTGGCTGAAACCCTGGCCCGATCAGATGGTCGTCGATGATAGCAATTGACACGTAGTCTTTTCGAGATGAGAAAGGGAATTTTTAGCAGAGTGTTTCTTTCCCTATTTACTCCGTTGACGTCCGTGTAAAGATTCAAACAACGCAGGTACGACAGTCAACCTAAGATTTTTTTTCGTTCTCTAATGGGAATTTGTATGGTGAACGCTCGGCCCGAGTTATTCGCTAGATATCTATTGTAAAACACGCATCGATAACATTCACAATAAATCGAGAAAAGATACAGAAAATGATTAATAAGCAATGAATAACATTATCTCCTTTTAACCCTTGGTTTAACGCGACTAGGCTTTTCCTCACACCCAATTACTAGATCTGAGTCTCAAGAGAAGTTAACTTAAAACTAAAAGAGAAATAATGTTTGGTTATATGTATATATGTATAAAATCAGAAAGTTGAATTTAAAATAATTTCTTTAAACATCAATTGTTCGATACAATTAACCACATGAACATCCTTTATAAAGAAAAATTAACACATGTTTAATGTTGCGGTGTACACAAGGAATTTAACTTAATTGACTTAAAAAATTATATCTATATTAGACCACAGTCTTAAATCTAGCTTCGCAATAATACACATATCAATTGTTAACTCTGCACCATAAATATATCATTCTTTGTTTGAATCTGATCGTTGATACCCGCAGCAAACGAGTGGCTAAAAATCTAAATAAATAATGAAATTCACAATGAGATTAAACATGACAACAGATTATAATGTCAATAAAATAATGTGCAGTGGACTTGTATAAGTCTTTCTTATTGTCAGTGTTATTTTTATTCTTTCTTATAATAGTCTAAAAGGAATTTGAGTTTCATTGAGTATTATTTTTTGTGTTAGTTCGCACGCACATAATTACTTCCACCTGAGCAATCGATAACTATCCTAGTCGAATAAATGTGCGAAAGAAGACGCACTGGTTAGTTTTTTATTTGTTTGTTTTTTCCTACATTACAATTTATTTCCATTCTTGTTCTTTGCAAGAATCGGATCGGACTTTCTCTCCCTCCGATGGTCACTATCGTTTCCCGAGTAGACTATATTAACCCAATTCCAACCATATAATTTTTAGAATCGAATCACGCATATTACATGATTCAGGCTGTTTGTTGGGACTATTATGCATAGCCGACAGTTCAAGGAGGTTCAGTTCAAGTGATTCGGAACATCACTGGCCTCCGTTATAACGTTTGATAAACAGCACGGTAAAGATATCGCGCATCTTCTCCTGCCTTCCTTTACGAAAACTGGCTGTAAATTATAAAAAAGTTCATTACTTACAATATCTATTTAGTCTGCTTTGGTTGTTCGTAGGATATCATAAAAGCATCCTGTAGAATGTCGTCCATTCTAGCCATTGTCCTGGGACGGAGACACCGAGGCATCCTCTGTCCTACATTGTGGCTGAATTTCTTCTTTTTCTCTTCTCCGATAAAGTTGCAGTTTCTATCACCTCCCGCCAAAACGAAAAGTTTCACTTTACATTGTCAAATGGCGGAGATCAAGATAGTCACATGGCTAGATTTCTCCTGCCAAAATCATAAAATTTCGGTTCGTGGAGTCCCATTCAGAAAATGACCTTTGGGTCATGGGACCCTTCCAATCGAGTTGCGAATTCCGCATGGTTGGCGTGGCCTCCCTTTGTCTTCTTTTAGTAGGCTTAAGTTACTGAGCCCACACATAAAAGATAAACGACATAGAAAGGAGCAAGCAAAATATCATGAAGACCAGCAAAAGTATTAAATACTTTTTTTTCTTATTGAATACGCAATTTGACATGACAAATTTTTCTCAAAAGGCTGAGATTCAATCGTGTCAAATGATGAATTACGTCATGTGACAAAATCCAGACGTTTACTGAAAACCTTTCTTAGTGCTGTGACTATGCGATAGCATGCGGGTGAACGTTATGAAAATTCATAATGGCATCTTTCGTGAAGTAAGACTCATCGTTGGTTGTTTCTGTTAAAGATTAAAAGAAGAAAGGAGGAAGTAAGAATGAAAAATTTTCCAGGTAAAATTTTTTTCTGAGATATGGGAGGGGGGGGGGCTGTGTCACGTGTTTTATTTAATTAAACAAAATTAATTAATTACAGTCCTCCAAATGAGAGTTGGCTGCCCTGTTTTTGTGAGATCTCCGCATGTAGCATCGATTAGTCTGGTCAGGCACTTCCGTCTGATCTTCTGACATGAATCCACCTTTGCACTAATCGCTGGTTACTTATCAAAAGGGAATTGTATTTATAAATCATTAAAATATTTATTGTTAGCAATTAGTATTGAAATAAAGCTAAATAATAGAGAAGTTTTATTTGCCGTTATCAACATGTCAGCGGAGAAAAATAGCTGTGGAAGCACTCTTCGTCGTCAAGCATTGCTGCTGGCAAAAAGCACATGCAAGAAAAAAAAAATACTTTATAAATGAAAGTCTGTAAGTAAACAAGTATTTTACTAAATTAGAACTTGTCCGATAATTAAACGTTAGCCTACTGAAAGGTAACTATACTTTCTCAGTGTCAACAGACGCCGGCGTCCATTTTGACAGGAAAACATAATTGATCAGCTACCGGAAGAGCTGCGCAGTTCAAGCTTCCGCCGGCCAACTCTCATTTGGAGGACTTTAATCTCTTAATTAAACACAGTAAATTCTCTAGCAACAATTTCTTAAAACTTTAAATCTGTCTTGACATTACTTATTTCTTATAAAAAAAATTGCATGCAAGCTAAGCTAGGTGGTACATGTGGTTAATATGGCCAAGGATTTGAAGCATGCCTAGATCTTTGAATACACAACTAGGCGATTGCAGAACACCACCAAACTTATTAGGGTTCGAGGATTAGAAGATCACATTAGCATAGCAGTTCTCTGAGCTATTCAGATTCTTTTCTTTTTGTCAACGAGCTACTAAACAATAACTCCCTTAACTACACACGGGGGTTATTTGAATATCTCTGGATTGGAGAAAATAAAGTTTTAAAGTCACTTACATCCTATCCCGTTAGAGGTTTGAAGTCGATGACCTTACCACAAAGATGTTGGCTTCTTTCGCAGGACGGGATTACTGGATACATAGCCAATCCGTTCGATGAGTATTGGTCCCATAGGCCTTAAGCTGCAGTATCCTTTCCATTAGGGTAAGGCAAAAAACGGATCACAGGCAGGTAGGAAAATGGAAAGGAAAAAAAAATCGGTGCATAGTTCAACAAGATAATTTTCTTCTTCTACATCCAAAGGTTCATATTCGTAATCTGGCTGAATACAAACATTCTTCTTTTTTTTCTTCTTATCTTCCTTCCAAAATAAAAACAGATTTGTTGCTAGGCATGAACCACCACAACAATAACTTCACCTTAACTCTATCACCACGGCCTTAACAAAGATGCATTGTTTCTTCACTATCGCGCATCGCCTGTATGCAGAAAGATAGTTATAAATTTAAATACCTCAAAAATAAGGAAAAAAAAACATAAAAGAAAACTGCAATAATAAAAAAAAACACAGTCACAAAACAAAACTGTGAAAAAATGGTATCTCCTGTTTCAATATGGTAAGTGTACCCTTCATATTTTTCGTTGCTTTCCTTTGTTTGCTCTATCTTGTGCCTCAAAAGCTCTAATAGTTCTTCTCTTTTCCTTCTTAACATTGTTTGTATTTTGGCTGTTCTCATCATGGCTGGTGGATGTGATTTTACTGTTATCCTCCATTCTTAAAGGAGATATCATATTCTTATTTATAAAGTGCAGATAGTCCTGTGAGACCATCTCCTGAACATCAAGGTATGATTATTGCTTCGAAACAAAAGTCTTTGGCTCGCACCTCCTTTCCATCATCATTCTCGTTGATTATTGCTCGGATATAGACTTTATCCGTGTATGTTTTTCTCCCATCCTCTAAAATAGCTTCAGTATCTTCAAAGTAGAAAAGGAATTCATTTTCTAACAAATACCTTTCTTGTTCCTGTCCGGGGCAACAAAAATCTCCTCCAGTATCCAGCGAACATTCGATAAGGCTGTTTTTTTTTTCACAGTTTCAGTTTAACACTATTTTAGTGCCAAACACATAGTTCACCACTTTTTTTTCAATTTTCACAGCTTTAGTTTAAAAGTTAGATCGTTCACTCACAGGTTGTATTTTCATGTCCTTTCATGAGTTAAATCAACACTATTTCACTGGCTTTTTTGGATTATTTTTTTTACAGACTAAGCTCAAGGGCTACACTATCCTTAAAGTCTCAAATTGTAGAAGTTGTACTCTTCTTTCACGTGGCTTGATAGGTTATTTCCGCTGCGTTTGGTGTCACTATCCTCGTAATTGTGTACGGGCCGGTAAATAGCTGGAAAAATTTGTGAAATAACCTTTGCCTAGGATCCGATACTCGAGGCGTCCGTAAAAGAACTTTTTGTCCCGCCACGAAGCTGTAGCCTTCTTGCCGCATCTTCCCTGTCGTAGTTGACTTTCCTTTGTGAGCTTTTTGAATATAATTCTTGGCGACGCTGCGTGTGATCTTCGGCCTACCGAAGCAGTCGAGGATGTTAGACAGAAAGCGTCCAAAATGCACCTCCACAGGCGCTTTGCCGGTGCTGTCATAGGGAGTGAACGAGCCATTGGTTAATGTATGGCAACAGCTTTATCCAGTCTCTGTGGTTGTCCCTACAGTAAACCCTGAATAGTCGTGACAATTCCTTCATGACTCGTTCCGCTGGATTAGACTGGGAATGACGAATGGTGTCTGATATTGGTTGTACATTATTATTACTTCTTCTGTATCGTTCAATTTGTATGAAGCTGTTAATATATTTATATTGTTTCGTAATTGGAAAACCATTGCTGACATATAAGTGTTTGCTAAACTAAATCTCCTTCCTGGAGATTGATGGCTGGAACATATTTTTATAGCTCTATCAAATGCCATTTACATAGAATTTCTTTTATATATTTCCGAGCTGTAATAATTAACGGTAATGAGAGCATCAGTTGGTTTCCGAGAAACTGAAGTATGGAAGCCTTTATCACGTCTTCTTATTAAGATAAGTCGGCTGTGCTTACAGAGTGTGTGATGGGGATCATTGAGGATCAGGCTTTCTTAATGATAGCGTTTTTAAAAATGTGAACTACATATGTAGGTCTATTCATGATTATTAATAATAATTATATAGAGACAATTCTAAGTAACTGCAATTGTGTTCACGACAAAATTCAATATATTATTGACGATGAGGTGGATGATGTTATTGCTTTTTTGAACATCTTTATAAGAAGATGTGATAAAGGTTTCGATACTTCTGTTTTTCAGAAAGCAACTGATGTTCTCATTACCGTTAACTATTGCAGCTCGTTTCCGGAAGGTTATAAAAGAAGTTCTGTATATTTCGCAGCTGACAGAGCTATAAAAATATATTCCAGCCAATCAATCTTTAATAAGGAAATTGAGTTTATCAAACACTTATACGTCAGCAATGGTTTCACAATTTTTAAACTAAATAAATATATTAACAGCTTCATAGAAATGGAACAATACAAAAAAAGTAGTAATAAAATACAATCAATATCAGACACCACCATGGCATAACGGCGTTTGTTCGATATGTAACGATAACATTTAATGAGGCCAAGCCTAAAAAGTTAAAACCTCCTCAAGGTAATACAGGGATTGCCATAGCAAGTAAACCTAGAAATACTATTGGAAACATACAAAATCAAAGAAAGCAATCAATCAATATAAGAAACCGTAACTTAAATAAATAGGGTGCAATATATGGTAATGATGCCAAAAACAGCAGTAAAAATACTTTTTTATATTGGGGTATCCAAAAGATTTATAAAAACCCGTCTCAAAGAACACGCTTATGCGGTTAAAAAAGGAAATATATAGTAAATAATGCAATCCACTGTTTAAATAATGGACATAGACTTGATGCTGTAAATCCCATTGTTTGTGCGATTAGGAATGCTCGTATCTGCGGAAATTTTACGAGTGAGGCATGATTAGGCTTCAACAAAGCTGTAATCATGAATTGTCAATGTTAGAATATGGAATATAATAATTGGGAAAGGGATGGTAAAGGAGGGAGGAAATTGGTTTATTATGACGCTGCATTATTGAGTTCGATACCAGACGGCTTGTTCCGGTCTGATCATTACAAAATGTGATGTTGGTCCTTTTATTCTTTCATTTAAATTGCAATAACGAATCCAGGATTAATAGAGGAGGATTAGACTTTGGGAACTGGGGGCACAATAGAAAGAGTCCTAATAAGAAGGGGACTTGAAACGTACGTACGTAATGATTTGTAGTGTGATCTAATTTTAATTGTACATAGTGTTGTAATGGTTGGCAGTTTTGTTAGATAAACTACTTATTGAAATATTTTCCGCTGTTTGTACTATCTGACAAATATTGTATCACGGCAAAGAATATAATTAATTTTTTCATGATGCTAATAGTTTTTTAACTTACCAAGTACGAGAATTTGTTTGGATTTCCTTGCGGCTCGTACATGTGTCGAAACTGAAGGGTCAAATAATGGAGGATTGCCATGTGATATCTATCCAAGAAAATGCTTTTGGAGACTATATTCATGAGAAATAGCAATTTTATGCATTGTTTACAAATTGGTATTAAGATCTAAAGTTCTAGTAGCCTAAACTTGATCTAATTTAGACACACTTTTGCAGTTATTCCAAAAATTTCACCAGGTTTAAACTTTCCCTGGTGATTGCTAGGCTATAATTATAGGCGCGCATTGTTTTGTTCAGGCCCTTATTACATAAAGGAAAGAAAGATATGGATTTCCGTTTCTTCTGTGCTTCTTTGTTTTACGTTATGGCATAATTTAATGTGTTAAAATAATACTTAAGATAGGAAAAAGCATGGTAATAAACCTTGTTATTTACTCTACTGATGATCGGCAATTCACCGTGAAACAGCTATTTTGGGATGTCACTAAACACTGGGTCTGACTTTGAAAATAATAGTAATTAATTAAAAAGACAAACACACTATAAAATTGTTAAAAAGCATAGAGCCTGTAATTCAAAATAAATACATTGCAGAAACTTTCCAGAGACTTCAACAACTATCCTTGTCAACTATATAAAAATATTGAAAAGGCTCATATTTATATAATGAACTGTAAAAATATAAATATAAGCCTTTTCAATATTTTTTGTATAGTTGACAAGCAGAACTGTTGAAGTCTCTCGAAAGCTTCTTAATTTTTATTTATATATGCTTTTTAACAATTTTATAGTGTGCTTGTCTTTATAATTAGTAATCTCTGTTTTATGGTAATAATGCGAAATGTTTTATGTACCACGACAACGTTTCATTAGGTAATAGTTGTGACCATCGAAAATGGATATTGACATTTAATTTTTTCCTGAATTATAATTTACTTAGGATATTTAAGAAATAAAATCATATTATTATGGGAAATCCGACAGGAAGATAAGCCTGGAATAAGAATATTCACATTAGATTTTAAAGTCAATGCCATGGAATGACATAATTGCCTAACTCCATTACATGTTTATTAAGACTTAATATGTAAAATAAATTTAGAAGCCAAAAGTTTATGATCTGAGAGGTAGGGAGAAAATCACCTCAAAACTAAGACTTATACAGAAAAAGCAACACAATAAAGCAGAAAGTCGCTTCTTACGGAGATATCGTTAAAATAGAAAAAAAGACAATGCAGGGAATAAAGGGATCATAAAAGAGATAATATAATCTCTTTTTTAGTTGAGTTTGTGAGGAGCTGAACACCGTAAGTCCGTTTATTTTCTCTACAAATATAAGCCCAAACGGTAAGAAAATGGCATCTTTCCCCTCACTGAAGATAAAAACCAACTATTAACAGTCAGCCGAACTTTCTCTCTAAACCATATAAATAATGACTTCAAAAAACTACGCCTTACAGTTCGTTGCAGCAATGTGCCAATACTTTGACGAGACCGGGCGTATGTTACCGGATCGAGTATCTGACCTTCCTCAAAAAAGATCTCTCCTATGATGCTGTTCAGCACGGATCACTTCATTGACTTTGATGATTCTACTGTGTTGGCAGAGGCAAAACTCTACTTCTTATACAAATACATGGAGTCTGTGTTTCGACGTCTGCACTTTACAATGACTGTCTTTCTGTTCAAAGCATTTACTAATATCGTTTTGCCGGTGCGATCGACAGATTCACAGATCTCTGATTAGGTTCCTTTGCTACAATAAATGTTTGTTCTCTGCCCTCATTGAACTTGTCATATTAAGTGATCTCCCATTGACCGCATGCGATCTTCCAGTCTGTTTACCAATACCCACATGGCCGGCAGCCTTCCAATGTTTCTTAACATTTCCACGTGGTTGCCTATCAGCGGACTTAAAGTTTTATTGATCTCCACCAGGAGGTGTCACCAAACTTCTGATAGGAGTCATATTGGCTCCTCCCTACCTTATTAGGATTTGTTTCTTCTACAGGGTCTACACACCGCGTTTCATCCCAATGGGCTGAATAGAAGAGAGATCTGGCGATCTGGCTGGCGAAGGAACTGGATCGGAACTCGAACACAATCAATGAAGAGGCGTGCCGTGTGTGGCCCGGCGTTATCTTCCTGAAAGTAGGCCGCGAAAGGAACGGCAACACAATTGGTCGTCGACCAATGGTCGTAGAATTTCAGCAACGTAGCGCTCTGCTGAGGTTGACACAGAGAAGTATCAAGAGGGTATATCTACCGAGAGAAAAGGCATCTCAGACCATAACTCCCTGTTGCCGGACTATAATGGCGTGCGACAGTATGAGCGGGATCCTCACGATATTCAGGTGGTCTCCAGACACCACTACGCTGGTCATCGTGGCTGAGTTCAAAACAGGACTCAACCCTGAAGACAATACGTTCCGAAATAGCACATTCTACATTTATTATGCCTGGCACCACTATAATCGCTTCTGACGGTGGTTACTGGTCAGTGATATACGGCGTAATGGGAATCCTGAGCATAGATTCAGCTGCAGTAGTCTTCTACTAATGGTCCGGGTATTCACTGGAGTATTGGCCAAAAGTTGGATGGTTGATAGTAAAAAAATCTGGTGCGATAAAAGCTGCTCTGATAATCGCTCTATCTTTCCCGTTCTGTCCCCTAGGCCGTCCTCTTCTCGCTGAAATCTGCCTTTCAGGTGTCATTCCTGCCAGCATCATCTAATTGCCACATCGCTTTCACCCAAATACCGAGTGATTCATTGCTTTGTTCATTCTGCCTCATGTAGTCCGATGGCATATTATCTTGCAAACTTCATATGCTGGTAGTGGCCGCGAATTCGCAGGCGAGGCATTATTACAGTCTAGATAGGAAAACTCAATCAATGTCCACTGCATATTTTGTTCCTGAATGCGAGATTCACTCTTTATATACACATCACGATGTCCAGTTCTAATGTGCTGTAGCTCCGGCTATTCAATCATTGGGTGGGAATTTTTGATCTTTTGCATATTCGGTCGAAAGGTTTTTGCTTATGGGATCATTTTTTCGGTATGCGTTGATTATTTGGCAAAGAGTGTATTTAGATGTTAGTGATTAAGTGTTTTCTTTTTAAAGATAAGACTAATAATAAATTACTCTTCTTATAATTATCCCCATCTATTTGAACAAAAGGAAGATTCGCTTAAAGCTTTACTGTTCTTAAGTTTGCTTCTGTTTGCAAATTATAAACTTTATTTTAAAATAAATATTCTTCTCAACCTAAATTAAACATTCTCTGTGTACAGACTTCGCTCAGATTATATCTCAGACTATATCTGAGAGCGGATATAATCTCGGTTTAAAAAGAGATAGATTCTTACTTTGAATTATGATGTTTATTGAAATCTTGTAGAACTACTTATTACTATTCATAAAATGTTCACTCTATTAACCAAACCGGATTATAAATGATTATTTCATTTTGAAAGATTGTAAATTTAAACTCTGCAAAAATGATTTCTAAATTGTTCTGGGTAATTTGTTTAACGAAGCAAAAGGATTTTAAGAATGATAAAGGGAAAGACCTTAAAAACCTTACAGACATCTAGACTTTATTTTCAGACATTTATCATATACGTCTTCAAGACTGAGTCGTTACTTAATCGTTACTCGTTAATCTCTCTGTAAAATTTAATGATTGAATCACAGCTTGTGAATATCAGACTTGAAAGAATTGTACTAAGATGTGGGAGGAAATGAATGTAACACCGATGAGACTGAGGAGCTTAGTAGCACATTGTTCTTAAATTTCTTCAACATCACAGATAATGAGCTCAGTTGTCCCAGTTGGTAGCAAAATGATAGATATTTGATTTAGTCCTTATTACAATTTGGACTTTCTGTTTCAGACGAAAGTTTTAGAATAATCCTAAGTTATCTTAAGAATTTTAATTTTGATAACTCATAATAGGTTAATAATAAGTTGCAAATGTTAGAAGAAGATAATTTCCATTGTACTTGATGTACTTTTGCAATTTAAGTACTTTCTATTATTATCTTTTCGGTTTTGTTTCACATACTTTACTGTTTTTACATTTCTTTTTTATGAAATTTTTCAATTCTATCAGAAGACCTCCCAATTATTTAGATTTCATATTTGATAAAGTTTTCGTTTACCTATCTTTTGAATTATCTCATTTAATTTAAGCTTCATTTAACAATCATTATAAATCAAGTATTTATTATTTCAGATCTATCAAAATCTACCTAGAAAAGTACAACTACGCTTTAAAAGAAAAACCCCGAAAGACACTAATAATCATTCAGCAGTTGAAAATTCTCTACAGGAAAAAGCAGATTCTTTTCAGTGGAGTGTAACAGGACTGGACAGAATATTTTCTTCAAAATCAAGCAAATTTACGAAATCAATTTGGAGTGTTGCTCTTATTTGTTTCGCATCAATATGCGTTTATCAAATATATCATTTGATAAATGATTTTATTTATGGATTGCCAATGACGACATCAGAAATTGTAACTGATACTAACATTACTATACCAATGGCTACTGTGTGTCCCATGAAGACCAGCAACTACAGTGTTATTTTGAAATACCTTAATAATAAGAATGGCTTCCAAAGAAAGCTAAGCAAAAACACTTTAGGAAGCACTCAAGGAATTCTTGATTCCTGGATGAAATCTTTTGCCGGCTTTCTATCTCCGGTAAGTTAACTATTTGTTTTTCTAAATTGTTTAAAAACCTGTTATGTTTGAAACTAAAACATTTTAATTTTTGAAACAACAGTTTAAAAATAACAGTTCTTTATTAAAATAATGTTGAACTCAAAGGTAAATTGCAATTCATACTTTTTGCTTTAAAACATGTCCAAAATGTGACCAAAAATTTTTCTAAAAGTATTGATGTGCATTACTCCAAGCAGTGGCTTAACGTCAATGTACGTATAAACAATAAATATATATGTAAATATAAACAATATAAAGAGTTTTAAATGAATCATCACGAATGCCTCAAATTAACTTCACAAATCTATACTTATGGAATATTTCAGAAAGCCTAATCGGCCTTTCCTTTCTCAAGCGTTTCACAAAACAACGAAAGAAAGGTCGATCAGGCTTTCTGAAATATTGCGTAGGTGTAGATTTTGGAAGATGTGAAATTAAAGAAGTTTTGAATTATAACGAGTTAAATGAATATTCAATATAATGTTGTTTATATATAAAAAATTTGTTTATCTACAAATAATTGCATTGTTTCTTTAAATGGCGTCAGCAGCCCAAGGTAAATAGTCATATAACTGATAAATTTAAATAATTAAAAAGGTTATCAATACAGACTAGATTTTATTTTACGAAAGTATTTTGCAGTGAGACACTATTTTTGAAGTAAACAAAATATGGAATTAATGTTTTCAACATTGATATTATAAAGCATTTTTTTCCTTTGCTGTTAGTTTTTTTTTCTTCTTTAAGTTTTATTTCTTTATTATTTTTCAATATGTATCCCTATCAATTTATAACCTTGGAATTGTAACTCACAGCCTCTTTATTTCGCACACAGAAAAAAATTGGAAGAACTATATTAAAGATTTACAAGAGTCTTACATGCGTTGAATATAATTGCATGAAATGTAAGATAAAAACTCACAAGACTAACAGTTGACTGTTTTTGGAAATTGTGATACCGGGAATCCAAGAGAGCATATTTCAGGTTTCCTGACCATCGTCAATTGGGTCCGTCCAGTATCTTACAGCTTAGTGAACTCAGAAAACATATAAAGTAAACAACAATAATAAAATAAGAAACAAGATCAGCACAAGCTTAAACAAATTGACTTTCTGATTCGATTATCAGAAAGGAATCGGGAACGGTCTTTTCGTCCTACAGGGAACTCATCAGCTCGATCTCCGCCTTTTCCGATAAAAGACTCAGAAAGGCAAGATCTTACATGAAGGCCACCGTCACACCTGGCAGTGACCTCCGAAGAACAAAAAAACAACAACAATAAATGTTGTGCTAACCTACAAAACTAATTACCTCTTCCTAATGAAAGATGGGACTGAAGGCTATTTATTACTACATTAATTAAACAATATTAATTTAATGTTTTTTAATATCAGGGGTAGTTGTTTTGTCTACTTTTCTTTACTTTATATGTTTTCTGAGTTCACTGAGCTTTAAGATGTCAGGAAACCTGAAATAGATTATCTTGGATACTCGGTATAACATTTTCCAAAAACAGATCAGTGAACTTTTAGTCTTTTGCATTTTTGTCTTATATTTCATATATTAAAGATTTCTTATTGTTTTCATTAATAAATAAGATGCTCGTCTAATAAAAAAAAACCAGTGTGATATCATTTAATAAATTCTTATGTTCTATTTTGGAAAAATTATGTTCAGATCTAGTGATAATACAAAATCAATCTTCACTTCAAACAACTATTTTGTTATCCGTTTTCCGTTTTCGCAAATCCCCCCCTCTCCAAACTTACAGAAAATCTTCGCGTTCCCATTGTAAATGCTTATGCCACGCCGCTGACGCTATATACTATTTAAAGTTGACATCAGCAAAGCATTTTCGATGTTTGTGCCCGTTTGAGTATCGTAAGGATCTTTTGTTAAACAGGTACAATATTTTCTCTTTTATAATTTATTTTCAGCGTTTTTCAAAAAAGGGAAAATATAAAAAAGCCAACTATTACGGCACAAATTCAAAGGAAAAGTTGCAAAAAAAAAAAAAATTAAAAAATGAAAATAAAAATTTATGTACCATAAAGTCAGACTTACGTTTCGGAACCCCTATTTCCTAAGTTCCATTATCAAGAAAATTAGGACCCCTCATCTTTAAAAAGAAGTCATCCCTTGTTGGGAGTCGTTGAGAAAATGAGGGAACACGATGCTTCCTAGAATCTCGGTTATAAGGCTCTCCATGGTGGGCGAGTAGTGAAATAGTGGGTGGAAGTAATCGTCTGCTTTTTTTTTTGGGGGGGGATGCATCGTTCCTTTTATAAACCATATTTTAATACATTCGTTGTCGACAAATCCTGATTGTAACTTCCCAGGATCCTGATCATCCCGGATTCCAAAGAATTCACGTAAGTATTTTATTTTTCTTACACCAAGAATCTCAACGTTGGCGGTATCGAGGGAGTGGCTGATTTTTGGGCAGTGGGTCATTGTACTATATTTTATGTTTCTTTTTTTATTGCATTTTCGTGTTCTTTCACACGGACTCCCAATTCCCTTTTGGAATTTCCAATGTATAGGCATTGGTTATCATTTCTATCAGAGGACTTACATCAGATACCATATATGGTCCCTTGCGTTTCGAATATGGTGTTCTTATTACGTGATTTCTTTTTCCTATTAAGGAATGAACCTAAGGTGTTCCCTGGTTTACAAGCTATTCCTATACTGACGGCTTTCAAGATAGGTTTGATCTTTTTAATCATAAATTCATCGTATTTGATTGATACCTATCTATTTAATCTAATAGGAGCGTTTTTTTGGGGCTCTGTCCCATCATTGAGCTGCTAGTTGGAATTCTACTTGCATTAAATCGTTTGAACCTCATAAATCTATGAAAATAGCGGTCCAGGATATGTTCAGGAAACTCATTCGACAGAAAAATCTGTTTAATATTGTTTAGTTCTTTCGCTAAAATAGTGTTGTTAGAACAAAATTCTATATGCTCTGTCAAGGGCCATAAATACCGAGTTTCTTTTATAACCTTCCGGTACAGAACTATGAAAATTAATGGTGATGAGTGCATCAGTCGGCTTTCGAAATACCGACGTTTCATATTCTAGTTTATGTTTCCGAACACCGACATCTAAAAAAGGCATAAAATCCTCGTTATCTGTCTCCATTGTGTATTGTATCTGTCTCCATTGTATATTGTATTTTATCATTTGCATAATTAAAGTCCTGGAGAATATTATCCACATAATGGTCGTTAACAACGAGAAAAGTATCGTCAACATAACGACACAAAAAATGCATATTGTGATAAACATTATCGATGGACATTATCAGATGTTCAGTGTAATTCAAAACAAATTCAGCGAGGATCACTGAAGAGGTTAAGCCCATGAATGTGCCAGATACCTGTAAGTAGTATCGCCCATTAAAGACAAAGTACTGTTAGTGAAAGATCAAGTCAACTAGTTGCAAAAGCCCTTTGTAACGATAAAAAAATTTGGCACTTTATCATTACGTAAATAAAATAAAAAATTAAATAATAAATAACTAATAATAAAATAGTAATCGGTTTTCGGATTTTGAGCCACACGTCTCTGCTACCAACGGTTACGGATTAATAACTTTATCCTAGTGGGTTTACCCTAATCCAACTTTAAATATAATGTGAAAATAAAACCAATAACTAAACTATATAAAATATCAAAATCACTTTAGCTAAAACAATAGTAGTTACCGGGAACATTTCGTCATCTCGCTGGGCCCATGAGTAAAGATGAGAAAGCCACCCACTACAACACCTTAACTATCTTTTGATTAACCTTTAACTTTAAACAATAACAAATGATTAAATTTTCTATTAATCTTTATATTAATTAAACACAATGTTTTAGATTAACCTCTCTCTCTTATATTTTAAATGTATCTGTTTAAAATGATGAAATAAACAATGTTGTAATTGAACATCAAAATCTTTTATTAAAACTCACACTTTGAAATAAAGATAAAATACATGAAATATCAAATAAGAAAATAAACACTTAAAATAATTCTTTCCCTTACTTTTCCAATTCATATTTGATTAAACCATTCCCCCGGAATCCTCTTTGGTGCACCAAACCAAAATACTCACTTTAGCTAACTTCAACTCTTAAAATCTGAATTATTAAAGCATACAAATTGAAATATGAATGATTACAGAAGAATACAATGTTATCCTTTTCCTTAAATATTACAAACAGGCTAAGCACTTTCGCACTCTGTGTCACAAACTAAATTATAGTAATGGTTTTCTCTTTCTTAAAGTCACATAACAGTTTATGGCTTTTCTTACTTTAATCAATCTTTAACTATCTTTTTGAGCAAATTACTACAAATCGGACAAATTAATCTTTCTTTAACTTTAACTCATTCACATTAAGAATTAATCTTAAACAAAATGTATCGTTCTTAGGACAATGTTCTGTACTTGCGTGTCTTTGCGTTGAGTCGCTCCTTTTCTCGTAGATTATCCCTATGGATTATTTATAACTTAATCTGTAGGCTTGCGCTAATCCTGGACAATGATTATATTTGCACAACACCTGCGATCCATTAACACCGACGATATATGAATATAGATAACACTCACACACAGTTCTCTTCGGTGGGACGGCCAGATCAATGAACCCATGTGATGCTCCATACAGTCGGTAACGAAGGCCCTCCGTAGTAGTAGTCATGGGGTGGAAATTTCACTTTTCCTTGTACTCCCGATGCACTATAATTGACTTGAAGTAGTGAAGCTCACGCCAACAAAATCCCACGCGTTCTAAGAAATACTGCAAGTTCACCTCCTTTTCTATTGCACTATCGATACTTATATTTCTCGTCGATACATAATGGCTGCTCTGCAACGCTCCTGTCTCCAACGTTTGACACAAAGCACAAAGTCCGTAACGTATAATTATTTCGCTGTTCTAACGTCCGTTCCTTCTTCTACGTTTCACTCGTCATTAAATAAGATTGTTATAGTTTAGTTCCATTCACCATAATGTTCGTAAGGCACACACACATCGTTGTCTTTTGGTGGGCGCTCTCCTCACAACTTGGCGGTTTAGCGGTCGCTCGCCGGCTCCATGGGCGTACGTCTCCGCCCCTGGGACTTCGCTCGCGAGCTATCGGTTTACATCATAGGGTTCGGTAGCGGCTTAAGCTTCCGATGCCAGCTTAGGAAAACAATTAGTTCATCTAACCACCTCTGCTGTCCACGATCAACTGTCGACTCACTCCTCCGAAATCTCAGCTCCGACTCCCACTTTTTCCCGCCTAAAATTAATCATTGTTTAATCGACCAATGATAACACAAACACTAAAATACATGACTTGTTATTTCCCGCCAACATCGCACACATCGCCATAACAGAATTCTCACGGGAATAAACAGCTCATGCAACTATGTAACCAAAAGACCTTTCTACACTTCCTGAATAACGGTCTTTATCACAAATTTCTTAGCCACAATTTGTAATAGCATATTCAACGCCAATTCGTAAATAATAATAAAATATTTAAATTAAACATTATTTCAAATCATTTTCACCATTTTGCAATTCATATTTAGATCTTATGAAATCAATCAAAAAATATAAGAATTACTCAAACATATATTTTTAAATAAACTACTCACACAAACACTAACATTTTAAATTCAAATTTTAAATTAAATTAAACCCGTAACGGCCTACAATTCACACCGTTACACATTTTATGTTGAAGAGAAAGTTATAGAAAAAACCATATCGCTTGAGTAACCAAAGCGGGTGTGAGTGACGTATACAGGTTAATGATATCTAAGGATACCATCCTTCTATTAGGAATGACTAATGATTAGGAATAATTAAGGATTTTGACATTCTTTTCGATCAACTTGGAAATGATGGTTATAGCTTGATTTTTGCAGTTAATGATGGGTCTAATCTTACAAAGGGATCCTTCTTTATTTTTATGTATTTTCGAGAGTCTCCTAAAGGAAGGAAGAGAATTATTCAATGCAAGGCATTGATTTGCTTTATTTTGTGGGATAAAGCCCATATCACATGCTTTTTCAATTTTATGGTGAATGTCTTTGAGGATCTGTGGTTTGGTTAGTCCCACTGCCCAAAAACCATGTTGGCTATTAATAAAATTCTCACACATTTTGATATAATCATTAGTATTAAGAATAACCATTGCACCACCTTTATCGGCTTCCGTGAACGTGACTTTATTATTATTTCTCTAAAGCTGCATAAGACTTTCATATTGGCGGCTATTCAGTGTACGTTTTGTTTTTTTTTGTGTGTTTAAAGCCGTGAATTAATCTCCTTACCCTTTTTCAAATAATGGACCTTTCCTTAAAATCTGGAATGAACCTAATTTGTGCTTCTAATTGGGTGATAGAGTCAACAAAATGGATACGTTCATTTCCCATATTAAATTTTACTCCTTTAGCTAATATGTCCTGTTGTGGGGATGTGAGTATATGTAAAGTTTTATCTTCATATATATAAATGGAAATCAAACAGTAGAGTAAATATCTGTGCTCGAAATCGATTATCAATAATACCAACACATGGAAATCATTAACAAGTTTAATAAGATGTCAAAAATATACAACTGGCTTGTAAAATCTCAAGCTTACATTAAATTCTATTACTCATTAATATTATTAGAATTAATGTCTCGAAAAGTTCTAGGCTTCTCTTTATCTTGCTACTGGCTTCCTATATCAGCAACCTGTCTTCCTACTGCAAATTAACACATTTTCTTTACAATTTGCTAGCGTTACTGATTAGAATTGTAGAACACCTTTTTCTTTTCTCACAGCAAATTAACAGATATACGTTACGATTTGCTAAATTTTCCATTTACTGGAATTCTAGTCCTAGTTTACTTCTTTCGTTCTTCCCCGACGACTTCATACACATGCAGTTACAAAAGTTCTGGAAACCTGTATCCTTATTTCTCGTAAGAAACATATCTAACAAATGTTCATCGCTAACTAAGGCTTCTAAGAATTATATTTCTCAAAATTCTTTCTCTGTAGAACGGCTCTCTGTCTTCGAGACATTGAATACTGTTTTGTATCCTAACTTAGGTCCTGAAGGATTATATCTCTCAAAATCCTTTTTCTTTATCTAACACTGCCTACCGTCTTCAAGACTCTGAATACTATCTGGTATCCTAACTTAGACACTGAAGGATTATATCTCTCAAAATCCTATTCTAGCTAAAATTGCCGCCTAACTAAATGAAATTAATCAAGGATAGTTATACTTACGATAACTCGTCATGTTCCTCTGTTGAACAGCTACTCGTATCCCGTGCAATTACGTCTATGCCTTTTGATCCGATCTCGCTTTTCCGTATCCCCGCAAAGCCTCCTTTATTGCGCTTCTAAGACTTTGATAATAAGTTCAATTCTATTCCAAGTATATTGAACTTAGTCACTTCGTTCCTGGATACTAGCTTCTATCGTCGTAGTAGCTTTACCATGACTGTTAAACGATTCTCGGCGGATCACATATTCTACAACTTGCGATGATTCTCGTTTTCTACATCTGAACTTTTCTGGATAGGTTTATCACCTTGTATTAGGCCTAACACTGCGTCGTCGGTGGAATTCCCGCTGAAACTGTTTTCCCTGGGTAGATCGTACTTGGGGGTCTCTGGTCCATCCGATTCCTGCGACCTGTCTTGTTGTCTTGCTTCGTCTTTCGGCAAGACGGCAATCGTCCCGGCCATTTCTTCGGCACGGCATCCATTTGATCGTCCCGGCCTTTTTCTTCGGCACGGCATCCATTTTGCCTCCGACAAAATACATCTTCACTTTTCGGAGAGTCATCGAACGATCCAGCCTTTTCTTCGGCATAGCTAAGGTCGATATGGCCTTATTCTTCGGCTCAGCTATCTTTTGCCTCCGCATCCTGGCAAAATGTATCGGCACAGTTCCCCTCGCCATTGTCCTGGCGATATTCGTATAATCTGCGGGCTCCTCGCTTTTCTTCACGAGGATGTGAACTAATTCTTCTCACGTTATAGTCGGTGAAAACAAACTAGACTATGTTCTCCCTGGAGTCTTTATTCTTCAAGGGAGCGACCTTAACAGCTACTGCGTCCCTCACGTCTCGTCCCCGTGAGGTAGCTATCCGAACGGCAACCTCCCTCACATATTTACTTAGTGAGGAAGCGATCTTAACAGCCTTTCTCCCTCACATCTTTACTTCGTGAGGGAGAGATCTCGACGGCTTCCTCCCTCACGTCTTTACTCCGTGAGGGAGAGCTCTCAACTCCCTGCAGGCACTCCGAAACTGACTACCTTCTCATGAGCCATGCTCACACGTCTCGTGCGACAGTCAAACTAACAATGGATTAAGCTCGAGAATGTCTTACGCCATTCGCGCGATAACAATGCGTTCACCGTATATCGGAAACATGAAAAAATGCTGAACTTCGGAGCTAAATCAATTATACTAAATGAGAAAAATTAAATTGTCTTTCCTTAAAATTTAGGCTTAGAATTTTTTAGGACTAGAAATTCAAATCAGGAATTTCTACAGTATAAGACTACTATCATTAGTAAACCTAGTATTGAATATTCCATCATGCTGGAAGATGTATTTATCACCAATCATTTTACCTAGTTTTTTAGAATGCTTTAAGGTAATGGCCTTTCTTGTTGCAGCTGCTTTTTTTGCCCCTAGGACCAATAAAGTGCAAAAGTCTCCCCGATTCAAAGCAACCTCGAGAATCCCTGAGATTCTTTTTAAGCGTTTGATCAGGTGGTAATTTATGTTCTACTAGAAGTTATAAATGCTTTAATTACGTATTTATGTAATGTCACGTAGTCTTTTCAAGATGAGTTAGGGGAAATTCTAGCAGAGCCACTTTTCCCTATGTGCTCTGTTGATGTCCGTGTATAGAATTACAAATACGCGTTCACATAAAACGATCGAAGTCACCGTTCCCTAGTGGATTTGTATCCAAAACGGATGCTGGGCCCATGAATTTCCGCTCCATGAATGATGTCGGGAAACGTTTCTGCAATCGTAAACTTACTGTCAACGCGCAATAAACAAGAAAAAGATATATAAAATGGTTAAATAAATGTTAAACTCTCCTTTCCAATCCTTTCAACTTCAAATGGGATCCCACACCCTCGCTATTATTTGGTCCGAGCTTCGTGAGAAAATAACTTAAAATTCAAGAGAAATACATATTATATATAAGATAAATAAACACATATGAATCATAAATAACAGATTAAAAAAACAATCATTCGAATATATTTCCATTCAATACAAATTGTTCTGAATACACTAATGGAAAACGTAAAAGAACAGTTAAGTCTGTTCAAACTGAGTAAAGCAAAGATATGATAAATGAAAAATTTAGAGCATGTATATGTTTAATCTCACATCTAAACATATACATGTAAATGTAACTGAAGCGGAATAAAGAAAAAAAATTTTTATTTCTCAAAACTAAATTAAACAGAAAGCTTCAATTGTAAATTTAATTGTAAATTTTAAAAATTTAAATATTACGTCAGGAGAGACATCATCAATAAAACCCCGTGAGAGCATCGCTCTCGAGAGTAAGACACGGAGCGAGACAAGTTATCCCACAGTCACATGGACAGTCCCCGATCCACGCACACGCACAGACGAAGTAAAGAGAGAAATCACGCAGGTCGACGTGAGATCCCCGCCAAATGAAGTCATATCCCGGCATTGAGGCCAGACTCCGGCGAAGAAGGAAAAGCTAATGTGACAAGACGCATTGGAAGAATGAAGTCAACGCAAACGAAGTGCGAAGGTGAAGAAAATTAAGAAGAGCTATAGGATAAATTGAAAAGAAGAAGGCATAATTATAAAGAGATAAAATTCAAGAGATTTTAAGCCTACTTCGAATGGACCAATACAAGGGGAAGCGAAGTCACAAGATATGAAGTAAAGATCAATCACTACGATTATCAAGAACAAGCGAAACAAAAATTCCAGAGCTAATTCAAAGAACTGTGAGTATTAAAATTTAATTATCCTACGGAAAGCTATTTGCGTGAAAAGAAGTGTGAAGAACAGAATTAATATTAAAAGAATTTAAAAGTGAACTCACCCGACAAGTGCGAATATTTTAATCACACAAGGTGTTAGCATTTAAAATAAAAGCCATTAAATTAAAGAATAATTAAAGGATTTAGTCATTATTTTCGAGAGTGATTAAATTTAAATTAAGAATAAATTTAATTCTTAATAGTGTTAAGTCGGCATTACGAAATTCCGAATTGCCGAAGTTTATTTTTTCAAGTGAATTGAATTAAATTGAGTGAAATAATAAATTGTGCATCGAAAGCATTTGATAACAATTGAGAAGTTAATAATATTATTGTGCTTCGAAGATACGGAGATTTAAAGTAAATATTGAACTCTTATTATTTATTGGTGAACTAATTAGTGCTATATTAATAAAGTGATTTATTTAATAATCAAGTTGATTATTAGGAAGGCCAACACCATTCAACAATGGAGACTATTGTACACCGTTTGAAGAGACGATAGGACTACCCAGTATTCCGAAGAACAACGAATTGAAGAACTTCGAACTAAAGAACTCTGAACTCTTGTAAATGAATTTTATTAAGTTCTATTGTATAATAAGCCATTTAAAAAAAACAAAAACCCAAAAAAACTAGACCCCTCTCAGTAACATATTGAAATTGTGTTTAAAAAGAAAAAAAGAAAATATCACTTTTCAGTTCAGGTCGCTTCAACATTTGCCCACAATAAAACGAATGCTAAAAACAAAACAAAGATAGAACGAAACCCAGAATACAGTTAAAAATACTGATAACAGACTAGTAAGATAATAATGCTAATAATTAAAAGCTTGTTTTAGTCCTTTATCATTGTTTTTTTTAGTTTGTGTTTATTATAACCAGTTCTATCCCAGTTAAAACGTAATCAGAGTTTTACACAGTAGTCTTTCACTACTTTTAACACAGATAATGGCTTCCACCCGTGTGCACTCAAGTAGATTGTGCGAGATAAAACATATCAGATTGCTTATTACACTAACACATTTCTTTCCGTTTGGAGCATTCAAGTTGATCTTTTCAATCTGGATGTTATCTTTGTCATTTAAGAAGAATGATTGCTGCTTTCTTAAAAAAAAAAATAAAGTCAAAATTTCATTTCGTTCTTTGCACAATCGCTCTATAAAATAAAATGGTTATTTTATAAAAAAAACATGATCCTGTCATCTAATCTTTTTAACGCATTATTGCCACTTTTTCAGAATGTTATTTTATAATAAGTTTAATACATATAGGTAACAACATTATAAAATAACGTTATAAAAATAGTTGCATCGTTAATGACACGAAATAGTTTAGTAGTAGGAGTCTCATTAATTTTTTCCTTTAATTCTATTGGAGATAAACAGAAATGCACAAATAAGAGAGGTAATAAAATTATTGGGCTAAGCAAACTTCAGAATTAAAATGACAAGGCATCCAATATTATAAAAACAAGATATTTATAGTTCCATTTTGTGTTGTCGCAGTTTGTTCAGTTCTTTTTATTTTTCCTTATAAAATCCGGCAGTTTAGCTGTTTCAAACATATTTAATCTTTTATAAGTTAGTGTTTACTTCATTATCTACTTATGTTTTGCCCAACATGTGTTTCATTATATAAATAAAAAGAAATTATTGTATTAGGTTATGTAAAATGTTATCGTCCGAACTTCAACTTTAACTTTGAGAATCTACCAATTGAAAACCCTGTTCATCATTCGATATACTATGTGCTTTGTTTTATTTTTATTACTTCATCTTGTGATTTGTACTGTGCTTGGTGTTTGCTGTATGTTTAAATAATAGTTTTTTGTTTCAACGTATAATTGAGCTCTCCTTGATCTTCAAGCTAAAATCTTACTCTTCTCTGTTCTTTGTCAGTCTGTCACACTTCCATAGAAACAATTCCCATTTCACGTGATTATGACGGGATTTTTGAGACAAAGTTCACAACATTGATTAAACCATAATCGCTTTATCTCTTCTATTTAAGTGATTTGTATGGAGATAATAAAAGAGTAGAGAAAGTTCGGGCAATATCAAATACTTGTTTTTCTCGTATGTGAGGTGCTACTACTTAGCGGTAAGCAGCAAAACTACTTCACCGCATTCCTATAATGCTTTGCAGTCAATCTCGTTGTTATTGTCAAGTCATTGTTTCGTTAGGAATTAAAATAAGAATTAACTGTCTTCAAAATTTCTGCAGGTAAATTTATTAAAATCAGAATGAAGTTGAAGAAGTGTTGTAATTTAATGAATCATTGTGGAATGCAAAGTAAAGTAGTGATTCCTGTATCTCTGTTAGCTGTTTTGTTTCTAAGTGCCTTGAAGAAGGATAAGCTGATATTTCATTCCCGAGATGTTGTGACGGGCAATTTGCAATATGGAATAGTAGAATTTCAAATCATCTTTATCTTCAGGTCTGAAATCATTCGTTAATTATTTCCTGGGGTTGGCAACGGGAAACCACCTCAATATCTTTCCCTTGAAATTTTACGGTTTCTTTTAAAGATTCGCTGTGTTAGGAACACTAGAGACCCATGGAACACAGACCTTCCCAGAAGTTGATTACATTTCTTTAAAGATGGCGGTATACTGACGTGCGAAACGGGGCTCCACAGAAAAGTCAATTGTAGGTGTTAAATAGAAGCTGAAAGGTAGCTATAACTAATTTTTTGATTTATTAAGTGACCAAGAGTGCACACAACGCTTTTCAAAGGAAATCAGAATGGTGAACATTAGAAATACCAAAGAGAACGCTGACGGTACAGCAACGGCGACGATTGAAGCGACCCACACCCCGTAAGTTGCGCCTTCTTCCCGATGGGAGGATTTGCAGGAGACGGTGAGGCTACACGTTGGTGAAGCTCTTCAGTCTCAGGATATAGTAGCAGCAATAACAGCCGCCATCACTGGTTTCGTTACGAAGATCGTGACGGATAAATTGATGGAGGCATTGAGTGAAAAAGGCAAAGAACTTACAGAACTTCGCAAGGAACTGAATGAAGTTAAAAAAGAATTTCTTGAATACAAAACCAAAGCAGCATTAGCGGATGATTCCCTTGAACAATATCAAAGGAGAACCTATCTCAGAATTTTTGGAATAGTGGAAATGAAGGACGAGGACACGGACAATATAGTAATTAATACGTGAAAAGAAAAACTGGGTGTTGAAATATCCAAAAATGACATTGATCGCTCGCACAGAGTACGTCTCAGAAAAGGTAATAGGCCTCACGCCATTATCGCCAAATTTATCTCTTACAAAACAAGAGAAGTCGTTTTTTCTAAGAAAAAACTTCTCAAAGGTAAGAGGATTACCATAAGAGAGGATTTGACAATGGCGAGGATCCAATTGCTCCAGGCGGCGATTGAAAGATTTGGACTCAGGAATGTGTGGACTACCGACGGAAGAATCATCGTGCATTATGGTAATAAAAAATGAACCCTTACTTCTATATATGATTTACAAAAATTAATATAGACCCTAATTAAACCACCTTTTTCTTTTAACTGCAGCATTATTTTTTTTTAATTTCTGTTTATTAAACTTGTAATTCTTTCGTATATTTACTGTTACATGTACAGCTTATATATTTTTATATTTATTATATCTCTTTTTTTCCAACAAGTTAATATAAATTATTTTTAGTTTTTACTTTTGATAGAAAGCATTTTCTATCAATTATTACATAATATATATCTTTTTCTTATATTACTATATTCTTTTTGTAAACCTTTAAAGAAAGAATTGTTCTGGTGCGTTGTCTGATAGTTTTCTAACATATTCTAATTCCTATTTCTGTCCTGTATTAAATATATTCCAGTTCTTCTTACAATTTTACCTATTACCTATACCGTTACTTTATTACTCCATACGATCATTCTACTCAACATTATTGTTTTCCCCTTCCTTCAATATCTAGAGCGAAACTGCAAACTACGATGTGAATAATGAACTAATTATTTTGTAATCTTCCTTTCTTCTCTACAACATGTCATTACTCAATGACTCATCTCTGGATAATTCTCCTGATTCTCTTTTCTTTTTATCCCAAAATATTCGCAGTATCAATGCAAATTGGGATCTTTTAATTTATAAATTAGAAACACTTAAAAAATTTCCCGATTTTCTTCTTCTAACTAAAACTTGGGCTACGAGTCCACACGTTTTACCTAATATTGAATATTATTCTGTAGTCTCTGTTAATAGAAATGATAAAAAAGGTGGGTGGTTGGCTTTCTATTATAAAGATAACTTTAATATCAAGGTATTAAATGAATTCTCGTGTATCAATACAGACTTAGAGTGTATTTCCTGCTCAATAAATGAAGATGTTATATTGGTAGGCATCTACAGACCCCCTTCAGGAAACATTCTTTATTTTCAAAATTACATTGATTCGATTCCACAATTTATTAATCAAAATCATAAAAGAGGAGTATTTATGGGCGATTTTAACATTAACTTTCTAAATACAAATGACAAAAACGTCATGGATCTCTTTACAACAATAAATTATAACTCTTTCTTTCCAGTTATTGATTCTCCAACCTGTCACTCTACCTCGCACTCATCTCACTCACTTCTTGATCAAATCTTCACTAATTTTCCGACTCAAAGTACAGGTATCTTTCACGCCTTTATTACTGACCACGATCCGGTATTTTTCACTACAAATCTTTCAAGTTAATTTAAAGGTTTCTCGTTTAAAAAAACGACGAAAATAAAGAATCGCAAATTCTCCCTCAATAATATAAATAAATTTAAAGAATATTTAAATTCAATTGATTGGGCTGAAGAAATGGAAAACGTAAACTCTACGGAACACTCCGTTTCAATCTTCAACGAATTCTTTTTCTCAGGATTCAACAAATATTTTTCTCTTATCTCCCAAAATAATTCCACTATTAATAAGAAACCATCGATATCCTTTGAACTTATGAAAAATATCCATCACAAAGATAAACTTTATAAATCGTATAAGAAAAATCCTACACCAGCAAAATTAGAACACCTTAAAGTCATGCGGAATGAATTAAAGTCACGAATTAGAGCTTCCAAGGAAACTTATTACGAAAATCTATCTAATGATAATTTCTCCATAAAAGAAAAGTGGAATAACATCAACAAATTAATATCTAATCACAGAAAACCAAATTGTTCATCTACTCATATCATAGAAAACAGCTTAAAAACAACCGAGCAAAACCTAAGTAAATTTCTTAACATCCTTCTATCAAATATTCCCTTCAGCACATCCGATAAAAATATACATCCCATATTTAACAATCCAAGTCCTTCCTCCTTCTTTCTATCGCCTACTTTCCCTTCTGAAGTTAAACAAGCTATCAAATCATTATCCAACAAAACTTCTTCTGGTCTTGATGAGATCTCCCCATACTTTCTCAAACAGATCGTGGATGACATTGCACTCCCTCTTTCTCTTATTTTTAATATCTCAATATCTGAAGGCGTCTTTCCTTCTTCCTTCAAACAAGCGAAAGTTGTTCCATTATGGAAAGCAGGTGATGTGAACACTCTGACCAATTACCGTCCTATATCCGTGGTTAACACTTTTTCAAAATAGATTGTGATAGATATCTCTTCATATCTATCACAGAGACAATACCAACTGAACATAAACGGATATTCCTCTTCAGTACATCATAGGTCTACAGGTTTACCCCAAGGATCTATCCTTTCTCCCCTTCTTTTTATTTTTTTATAAACGAGCTCATTCTCACATCACCTGCTCCCAAATGTATCTTCTATGCCGATGACGGAACCCTTCTATTTGCTCATCCTAATGTGGAAAAACTCAAGCACGAGGTCCAGTGCTCACTTTTCTATCTTGAATCTTGGCTATCCTCAAGCGACCTTACTTTAAATACAACCAAAACGGCTTATATGTTTTTCTATCAAAGAAATAAAATACTCAACACTGACAATTTCTTTATCACCTATAACAACTCCTTATTACAAGAAGTTCAATCCTTCAGATATTTAGATGTTAATCTTTTGCATGATCTATCATGGAATCTCCATGCACAACAAATCGCTCATAAAGTCTCAAAAAATTTAGGCATCATTAAGAAACTTTATTTTCTTCCTAGGCAAATACTTCTGAGTCTATATTGGTCGCTAATTCATAAAAACTTGTGCTACGGTGTAATCATCTGGGGTATTACTGCCAAATTTCAAGAAAAAATGATATTTAAAGTTCAAAAGCATTTCCTAAGATTCTTAGATAGAAAGCCCCGCCTGTACTCTACTCAATCCCTTTGGACAAAATATAAAATAATTCCTTTCGAACATATCTACAAGCTTCAGTTGGCTCTTTTCACCTACAAAACAATTAACAAAAAACTATGTCCTTCAATTACTTTCAATATTAAACCCAATTCCAATTCTTATAAAATTAGACTCAATCCTGTTCTTCTACTAACAAAAACAAGATCCAACTATCAAAGGAGAGCAGTCAGTTATTCAGCTCCTCTAAATTGGAATAAACTTCCAAATGAAATTCGTGATTGCTCCTCTCTGACACAATTTAAAAGAAAACTTAAACAACACTTATCTACTCAACTCAATCCTAATAAATCCTCATAGATATATAATTCCTGTCTTTGAATGAACCCAATAATTTATTGTAATCTCTCCTCTCCTCTCTTTCTTCTCAGTCTCTCCTTTTTTATTTTCTCCTTCTTCTATCTAGGTAAACGCCATCAGTCTAATTTTATATTATATAATTTTTAGCAGCATATTTCCTCAAAATGTGATGAAGTGATTTTTTTCGCCCTCACAATGTACTTTGTAAAATTTTTGTAAAAAAAAAAAAAAAAGGAAAATAATCCAGTTTCTTCATCTTTTATTTTTTCCCTGCAATGCTTTTTGTTTTATTTTCATATGTAACTAGTCGGCTGCCCGTCGCTTCGCTCCGGAAGCCTTGCGTATGTAACGGAAAACAATTTGTTATTTATTAAAAAAAAACACACACACAAATTACATCAAGTAAAATAAAACTAAAATTTTTTTTAAGTTTTTTTTTTTTCTATTTTAATTTTTGATGTCTATATTCTCTCAATCCACGACTGCTTTTAGAATGAGCGTGTGAATCATATATCTGTGATATATTTTTATAGAAATTAGAATGTAATCCTTGTGGTCTAATATCTAAGACGTCTAACTTCGGAGCAGAAGTTTGCATGTTGGATTCCAGTAGATAACTTGTAGAAATTATTTCTATTTTTGTAAATTACAATAATTGCACCAGACAGACAGAGAAATAAAAGATTTTAGTAATATAGATACACTTTTCAGTGGCTTTTGAGGTACAAATAGTGAGCTTTCAGTATTCTACTTAATAGAAATAGTGCTTCTTTCTTTCTTGAGTCTCTTTTTTTATTTCCATTGATACTTTACAGTGGTTTTTGAGTTATAAATAGTGATTGTTTTTGAGTAACAAATACTGATTTTTCAGTATTCTACCTAATAGAAATAGTGAAAAAAAATTTTCTGTTCTTTTTTAACCAATTCCAATTGATACTTTTCAGTGGTTTTTGAGTTACAAATAGTGAAAATTACCTACTAATCCAGGCCATCAGATTGTTCGATATAGATATTTGAAGAAGAGATGTTCAGATGGACGTTAGTTGATTTAGATGATAAATGAAGATCATAGCTTGTATACGAAATTCTTTGCAACAAATTGATTGTGAGTATTCTTTAGAGTGAAGATAACCAAATTCTGTTGAATTGTGACTCAAAGACATAAAGTTGTACATGAGTGAAGACAACGTTTTCCAAATATATGGCAACTTTACTTAGAGTTTGTCCTTGAGCTTTATTGATAAATATCGCAAAAGAAGGTCTGATCGGAAATTGTTTTCTTGTGAAAGTGAATGGAATGGAAATTATCGCATGGTTCCATAGACATCGTATGGATGAAAACAAAATCTCCTTTGTGAGTTCTGCTATAATTTCGGTTTCTATGAGATCATTATCGAATGAATGGCATTTAAATTGAGTTCCATTGCAGTATGCAAACTAGGGATTGATGTTTCGCAACAATATTATTCAAGATCCAATCTTCAATGACAAACGATGTTGAGGAATACCACTGAGATTCAATGCGTTCAGATACTTGGACAGATAGAGATGTTCGTGTGGTGGATTATCAGAAGTGTCAATTTTATTCGCACTTGTATTGTATGCTCTATAGTCTCTCCTTTATTCTTAGACTTATCATTCGATTGATGTTATAGACACTCTCGTTCATCTTGATTGATGAGCCGCATATTTATCGTGAGCTTTTTGACTTTGATGTGATTCTAGCTTTATGAGTTACAAATAGTGATTTGCAGTAATCTACCTAATAGAAATAGTGCTTCTTTCTTTCTTGACTCTTTTTTTTTCCAATTGATACTTTTGATAGGTTCTTGAGTTATAAATAATGATGGTTTCTGAGTTACAAATAGTGATTTTTCAGTATTCTGCTTAATAGAAATACTGCTTCTTTCTTTCTTGACTCTCCTTTTTTATTCCAAGTGATACTTTTCATTAGTTTTGAGTTACAAATAGTGATTTTTCAGTATTCTACTTAATGGAAATACTGCTTCTTTATTTCTTGACTCTTTTTTTCATTCCGAATGATACTTTTCAGTGGTTTTTAAGTTACAAATAGTGATTTCTCAGTATTCTACCTAATAAAATACTGCTTCTTTCTTTTTTGACTTTCTTTTTAATTACGATTGTTACTTTTCAGTCAAAGTCAGTTCAGTTTTGACTTATAAGTCAAAAAAGCATATGAAGATAGTTGTAGTTTCCATGGCCTAATGACTAAGATGTCTGACTTCGGATCAGAAGGTTGCAGGTTCGATTCCTGTCGCGGATGTTTCATTGAAAAAATTCTTTCTATTTTTCAGTCTCACAGAAAACTGCGCCGGACAGACACACAGACAGAGAAATAAAAGATTTTAGTAATATAGATTACATGGACATATTACAGAGAACCACCAAAATCAAAGGCGGTAAAATAAAAACTCTTAAAAGTTCCTTTTCTAATAATCGCGCAATTACCAATGCTATGTTTACGCGCTTTCAATAACCTTTAATAACAATTAAATTATTTTTAAAAGTAAGGTCAAAACTAGATCAGAGCCTTTCGCTGTTTTTCCTTCTATGCAAAAGGATATTTCTAGAAAATGAAAGCTAGCGTTTCGTTCCAGTCAGTGTTTCAACAACTTTTGTGTTATTGGTGAATTATCTTAATAAATACTGTTTTGAAGCCCAAGTTGTGAAAGGCCTGTGTCGTGATGCTGAACACAGCCGCAATCTCATTTCTAATATACTCCATAGATTATCTCTTCAACAATCATCGAGTGGAGCCTTTCTTTAAAGCCTCGTGGAGTACTAAGACTGCGAAAGTGAAAACCTCTCTAATTTAGAGAAAAATAGCATGATTCACTTCAGAATCCGAAGAATTAAGCAAATTCCGGGCGGTGTTGGAGAACTATTGCTCGAAGCTAATTTGACTGCAGGAACCACAAAAATAACAAAAGATGTTCCTCCTGGCACAGCAAGCAATGAGTACTCTCATGTATATAGTGAGAAGAATTATCTGTAAATTAAAGGCATAATTAAAAGCCATAAAGCATTTTGAAATAATGAATTAAAGCCAGAAACTTCATTACACTTTCGTGATTCTAAATGTATATTTAGGATCTTTATGCATAAAATTGTGAATCTCAGTTGAATTAAATTTCTTTAACATTCCGTCGGGCGCAACCGATCTCCTAGGCACACCTCAAACTCTTTTGTTTGCCCCTCCCCCGCTAAATTTTTTCGCGAGGTCTCCATCCTAGTAGCTGCCGCTTTTCCAGTGCTAATAACAATGGCAAGGTCAGTTAGTGATTTTCGTTCTTCATTTCCGGTTGACAGACGAAATGATCGTATAGGCTCAGTGCGCCCGATCACGTTGCAGTTTGACAAATAAGAATTTTTCAAAATTTCCCAGTTATTTTTAATACTGTATCACATTGTGTCATTAATAATGTCATATTATATAATATTTCATAATTATCTATAAAACAACTCTCTCACAACCCTTGTGTTTCGTCAACTTGCTCAACGCAATCAGAAGTCTATTGGGATGCCAGCACACCTCCAACACAAATTGAAGAGATACGCTCCCCATAAACAACCAAATCAAACTGATGATCAGCCACAGATACTTCCAAAACGACGCAAATGTGAAACATGCCATTTACAGACTCGTCACAGACGATTGAGTCAATATGAATATAAAAACTACTTTACTGATACCTACGTCTCACATGCTGTTTTCATGTGTCCTCCATGCTATCACAGAGCACTAGAAGGACATATATATGCTCATGAATCAAATCAATAAGCGATTGTTTAAACATAATATGTTCTTGTTTTACTTCAATGTCATGTTTTATAATCAAATATAACTTTGAATAATTATTTGTTCACACTTCGCTAATTTTTCTTAATTTTTGTTCAAGAAATATACGTTTTCTTTAAAGACTAATTAAACCTGTTTTACTGCTCCTGCGGTATTTTTATACAGTGTGGGTGTTTACTACGAAGTGTTAACAATTGTTTTTTGTAAGAAAAAACGTTTATATCTGTAGAAAAGATTATTAAATCAAGGGGTGTACAAATTTCGGTAATTTTTGGTAGCTAAATTTCCGTTTCCTTTAAAGACTATATAAAACTATTTTATTGATCCTTCTGTATTTTTATAATGTTTAGAGGTTTCCAAAGAATAGTTAACAATTGTTTTTAGTAAGAAAAAACGTTTTTATCGGTCGAAAAAAAATTTAATAAAGTAGTGCCTCTCAGACTCGTTGCGCCCGACCTTGTGCCACACCACATTGCGCCCGACGGAGTGTTAAATTACATTGTTTTTATCAGGTTCTGTCCTGTGACTTTGAGTCTGTAATATATTTTTTTGGCGCATTTCATCTCATTTTTTTGTGCTTGTTATTCTTTTTGGGAAGTTACATTTTTCTCCTTTCTACAACATCTGTGATTGGAAAAGATTCATGATCAATATTTACTATTATTCATGAATGTTGATTAGATATTTACAGAGATTGAGCAACTACATATGTTTCCTTACTCATTTACTTGTCTTGTGTTTTATTTCTGATATATCTATATCGCATAACACAGTGCGAAATTTTAACAAAAACACAGATTGACTCTACGACTTATATTACATTTTTCATATAATATCGAGTAGTTAGCTTTATTTTCTTGGGGTGAAAAGCATTGAAATTGAGCCCAGCGTGTGTCTCGTCTATTCGTATTCCCCCTTCCCATTGTTAATATTCTGATATCAGTTATATTTTTCTGTTTAACATTACACTATATTTTTTTATGTTTATCTTCGTCAAATTATACAATTTTGATCATAGGTCAGAAAACGGCTTCAATATTGTACTGTATGCTGTAAACTTTGGTATTAATTTTATCTGCTTCAGACTATTTTATAAGAAATTAATTTTTTGGTTTCAGTTTTCTTCTAAGCACTTTTAGATTTCTATTATAAAAAGAAAAAAATAATAGTTTTCTTAATTTACACGAAACTATAGAGAACTCGCAGATGTTTCATTTTCGATCACTTACTGAGAGTCAGGAAGTAACCACAGACTGCAATTCTTAGATTTCTTCAACGTCTACAAGTCATAAGCTTTCTAACAAGGCATCACAAATGTCTTTACGACTTAAAGTTAGGTTGCAGATGTGGCGATTGATAAACGGACAGAACCATTTTTAAGACCGGCATTCCCTTTTACATTTTGTGTATAGCTCACTAAAAGTACGATCTGGGTCTAGAAAATATTGAATAAGTTCCGATTAGCTGTAAACATAAGAATTTGCTGTCGTAATATTATTTATTAGCACAAGTTTACATAGATCTTAATCTGTTTTCTAATCGCACTCTACATAGACACTTGTTCTGCATTAAATATCGAATATTCTGTATTTAATATGCGCTTCAAATACTGAAGAAAATGAAAACCACCTGCTTCAAGTTCATAGATGTAGTGTAAGTTTTCTGCGACTTATCACTCAAAACGTTGAAGTAGCTGCTCTGGTGCAGCAGCGATGTAGAGTCGTACTTTGTGATGAATACAACAACTCCAAAGCTGAATAGGCTTCGTTTTTTGTTTCGAATACTTCTTCAGTAGCTAAACAAGCTTTCAAGCAGAAAGGGTCTTCTTGCATTTGTTTAGCCTTGGAGATTCACTTTGCCCACGTTGTATTGATTACTCTAACTTTCTGAATATTCGAAGTCTGGATATTTAATCTGGATATTCTGGATAATTCATTTTGAGAAGGAGATGGTTTTTAATTAGTCTTTACCAACATTTGATAATCTTTGCTGGCAGATTTCTGTATCTAACTTTCTGCTTTAACTTTTAGTATTGTTAGTTTAGGTCTCTTTCTTTCTACAAATTCAAATACTGTTCTTCTCGGATTTCATGTAGATGTCGTTTTGTAGCTAATTTCTCTTGAACAAAATAACATTTTATTTCCACTACAATTAAACTGTGGTTAAAAAGGCATAATTCTTGGTTCCTTACACTGTTCTTATTCTTCTGTTTCATTTATATTGAAATATACACAATGAGTGATTCCAGCGTCACCTCTCCTACTAATTTTGAACGATCGTGTTTTTAGCAGATTTCTAAGTGGATTGCAGTAGCTTAGTGACCCATTTCCTATGCATGAAATCAATCAGATTTGTTTCATGTTAAGTTGAAACGTTTAGAGAAAACATTGCGGGAAAAAGTATAAGTGGATCTAGTCAAATTATAATAAATTAGAAAGTCAATTATGTGATTTCGAATTTTTGGAGTGAACTTAAGATGTTTTGAGGTCTTCTTGACTCCATCTGTCGGGTCTTGTTAATCCTCTAATGAGAAAGAAGTCGATTCCAATTGGTTAAAATGGAGGCTCTAGTGGCAATGTCAAAGTTAGCCTCGACGAGTGAGGAGCAGAAAACAAAGTATTTGAAATGAAATCTTCGTTACAAAAAACTTAAAAAGCTTCTTAAAGTAAGAAATGGGTAACGAAAATTTTATTAAATTGACAAACTTTTGCTTTGGTTGTAGACTTAGGGTAGAAGTGCATCTACAGTAAAACGTCATTCGAAATATAGAGTAGAAATATTACCTGCTACAGATTTCTCTTAGCTTCTTCCTAGCTTCGCGAAAACAACATAAGAAAGCAGTAATAAAGCGATATGTTCATTATGTAATAAGTAGCACAACAGCAGTCACTGTTTCGAGGCAAAGAAATGAACTCTGGAAGAGAGGACAAACAGTTTTCAAGCACCATGATCTTAAACTTGCTTCATAATAACAAGAAACAATACTTTCGCTGTTTTTCTGTATTGGCTTACAGAAATTCTACACTCATTACCAAACAAAAACGACGACCTAGAAGGTGTTGTCCGATTGTAATGAAATTTCGTATGCAAAGACATTGGGACCGCCCATGCAAATGATTAAACTTTGATGTCCAATGAATGAATAGCGAGAGCTCCAGCGCATCGGAACTGCGCATTCAGCTGGTGAATATAAGAAGTGATTCTCAATCTGATGGTCAAAATTTCCCTTGCATTGCGAGTTAGGATACCTTTCAACGACTGAAAAAATGCCTCGCCGCAGGATTCGAGCTCATTACGTGCAACTGTTTGAAAGAGGTCGTGTCATTGGATTGAAAGAGGCAGGTTGGGCAAATCAGAGAATCGCTCGTCATATGGGTCGAAGTGATGCGGCGATTAGAAGATGCTGGCAGGAATATGTGGACAATGGCAGATTTCAGCATCATGAAGGTAGCGGTCGCCCTAGGGCCACAGCAGAACGGGAGGATAGAGTGATTGTCAGATCAGCAGTCACAGCGCCTGAATCATCGTTGTCAACCATCAGACGTGCGACCCGCATACGAGTGTCCACCATGACCATTCACAGACGGCTGAGAGAGCGACATCTACGCTCGTACCGACCGCTACGCCACCTGCCACTCACGTCTGCACATCGTCGGGCCAGATTACAGAGGTGCTTGGCTCGATCCGGTTGGAATGATGCTGACTGGGGACGTATAGTGTTTAGCGACGAATCCCGCTTCCAACTGTGTCCTGACGATCGTCGCATGCGTTTCTGGAGACGCCCAGGGCAGCGTGCCGATCATGCCTTCACTATTGCACGCCACACAGGCCATCAACCAGGAGTTATGGTCTGGGAAGCCATTTCCCTTGATAGCCGGACCCCTTTGGTCGTCATTGTCGGCACACTTAAAGCACAGCGGTACGTCGACGCCATTCTGAGACCTGTTTTGCTACCCTTCCTTTTCCAGTACCCTGGCCTTATTTTTCAGCAAGATAACGCCAGACCACATACGGCTCGTGTTGCTATGACCTGTCTTGCAGCTTGTGAAACACTTCCTTGGCCAGCCAGATCCCCAGATCTCTCTCCAATCGTGCATGTCTGGGATATGATGGGAAGGCGACTGCATTCACCAGGGAATGTGGATGACCTAGCCCGACAATTGGAGCAAATTTGGCAAGAAATACCGCAGGAGACCATCAGGGAGCTTCATCACTCTATGCCACGTCGTGTGGCAGCTTGCATTCAGGGTAGAGGTGGGTCAACACCTTATTGAACTCGTTACTTTATAACTCTGTAACTCTGAAATAAATCATTCAATTTGTTTAATCATTTATTAATTTTCTATTCTGTACGTAATCTTCCTCTCCACCAATTTTTATCTCCATCGGACAACTCCTTCTAGGTCGTCGTTTTTTTTGGTTAATGTGTATATTTGAGGGTACTGATTTACAAATGAACAGGGAAACATTAAAGAAAGATATGATATAAGAATTTAAAGAGGTTGATAAATATAGCAGATACCAAATAACCTTGTCTGCAAGGAATGATTCACTTACTATTATTTAACAGAAGAGAAATAGCATTAAGAAGTAATAATGCCGCTGAAAACATTTTGGTAAAGAAAGGATTATTTAATTTTTTTTTCGAGCTTGGTGAACATTGCTGTAGTTGAAATAGTACCAGAATTGGAGAAAACTTCGTATTTTTCTACTTGTCTCATAGAGCAGTGATTAAGGATGGAATATCGCACGCATTTATTCATTGTTTGATGCTTCTTCTCATGCAAATGTTCACCTTCCCTCGACGATTGCCTGAAAAGGATTATTAATTTTCTGTTCTGAAATTCCCGTCCTTTTACACCCATTTACAAAGAAGAAACTTGAAGTGATTGCGGATATGAAAAGCGCACATTCAGTTAATGAGAGGCTGAAATAACTGGAATATATTTTGCTGGTTCATTATATCTAAAAGATGGACTCAATACTTGGGTTGTTCTGCTAACCTCTGTGGTCTACAGGGTTATCTTTGTCGTATCTCAGCTTCCATTATGCTTTGCAACGATTTATAATTCGCTTGAGACAATCATGAATAGTCTAGAAGGAAAATGGGAGTAATTATGATTTTTTTTTTGTACGGTTCGCACTAAGAGCAATTTTCGTTGCTGGATTCCATAAATAATCCATAAAAATTCTAGGGAAAGTTACTGAGGTGGTTTTTCCGTTGCCTTTCTGAGGAAGTTAATAAGAAATGATTTCAGATATTTTATAGGTGCTAGCTATCAATTCAAAAAATTGGACTAGGAGAGAATTACAGGCTGTATTCTATTTAGCCCAATTATACAAATTCAATGAGATCCTTTGAGAATATGCGGAGAGTTTTGTTAGGCGCAGTTTATTATGAATCCTGTTCGGACGCCAAAAAATGTAACTAAAAGGTTTGAAAAGGCTTGGCAAGACTAATAAATATTAATGTGATTAATAATGTGATAGGAATTCTTAACACTTCTCTTTTATTCTTCTGTTAGTCAACATTACGATTCATATTATCTTCATTATCTGTTTTTGAGGAAAACTGTTTTTATTCATATTTTTGATGAGAATTGTCAGTATAGAAACAATTGTATACTTCACAGTGATCACTTCCGTACTTTAAACAATTATGGGTTTTTTTGTAAAATTTTTTCCCATCTTGAGTTAAAGCAATAAAACAAAACAAACTAATAAAATACTGAGACTTAATACACCAATTAAATAACCAAAGCCTAACTAACAGAAAGTTAATGTTAATTAATATTAGAAAAATGATTTGAGGAAATAAAATTAATAAAATTTTTAAAGACAACGAAGGCACTAATTCTATCATAATGACTACAATATTAAATTTTATCAGATTTCAGTATCTTTTAGTTATTTTATGGTAAAAAACAAATAATATATTTGCAGTATTAATTGCAGTATTATTTACTATATAAGCACTAGTAAAAACTCTGTTGAATTTAATTTACACAAAATATATATAAAGATTCTATGTTTATTTCAAACATCAGAATAAGCCATTACAAGCCGTGGTTCAAAACTTTTAATCATTTCCATTAAACTCTGTAGGAATAAAGTATCTCAGACTTAATCGAGAAGCTTAAACTTTGAGAACTTTAAATCTGGAATGGGAAGCTCAAATAACTTAATGTTTTTAAAGAAACTGATGTTAAAATTTCAATAAGATTTGGGTTGGCTTTGGGTTATATGTCTTGGATGACCTAACTTATAATGAGCCTACAATATTTTGACATTATTCATTACTACATAAGCATTACTTTTTCAAATGATATCCTTATTATATTGTTTCCTTTCAACTTTTCTATTTTTTTCCGAAGTCTAGTCCGAAGGAAAGATAATTTAGTTAATTTCGTTTGTATTCTGTTCCATTTACCATTTCATTCAAATATGTTTGAATTCGATTTCATCTCATTGAACTTTGGATCACAATGTGTTTGTCAACAGTAATACTCCAATTAACTGTTAAGATGAAAGATATCTTCAAATGTTTCAGAATTGCATGGTTCTATTCAAAAGCATTTTTTTTTACTAATAGTAGGAATAACTCCAATCTTATAAAGATAAGTTAATGTACAAACGTAACATAATAATGTTAACCATTAACTGAAGAGAGAAACTTTCCGAAATAAAGTTTTCAACTTGAATATCCAATTGTGCTCTACAATATATGGCTTTAAAAAGATTATTGCTCTATTTATATAATTAGTTACTTATAAAATAATGTGTTTTTGCATTTTAGAATTGAATGTCAGTAAATTTTAAAAAACTGAGTAAAAACGCAGTAATTTCCTCGGTACTGAATCTGAGGAAACAAGGATTTTTTAAAGACAATAAAGGTTCTCATTCTATTAAATCACCATTATAATTGTGTATTATTAATATTATATTAATATTTATCTTTTTCACCATAAAATAATTAAAGATTTCAATAAAAAATCTGGTAAATTTACTAAATGGCATGTTTACGTTTTTACAGCTTTCTTTGAAATTCTAAATGATATTAATATAACCAGTAAGCTAATCAGAAATCTGAAAATTACAAAATTGCTTTTTTTTCCCAGTGTTTTAGTAATAATATAACTCTATTACAATCGTGGCAAGGAGCTGGAACTTGTCTGACTTTCATTTCATGTAAGTATTGTTCCATTTATCAGTTCTTTAAAAGGAATGGTTTGACGAATCCTGAAAAAAATCACACTGTTTTGTATTTTTAGTTCTATTTGTTTGTAGACTTCAAATCTGCAAGCTATAAAAGAAAAGCAAATTTAATGTTAAGTAAAAATGTTTGTTAAAATTTAATCTACTACATTATCAAGATAAACGAATAAAAGATAAAATAATCACTAATATAAAAAAATTCTGTGTTGTTTATTGTTTTTTCCATTAAGTTTTCTTCCTATACAAAAATTATATTTCCAGAACAATTTTGCAATTAATATAACGTTTTTTGTTAGATAATCTCATTAACAACAATTATTTAGCCAAAATACATCTCCTCCACAATATAATCATTCGTATTCTGAATCATTTATACTGTATTCTGAAATATGAAATTCTACATTGTCATGGTTTATTTTGATTATTTTAATTTTTTTCACACGTTATTTTTATTCACTCCTTGTTTGCTGATATCATAAATCTCTACTGTAAGATCAATCAATATTTATTTTATCCTAAATCCAATTTAATTAATAATTTGATTTAATTTTCTTGTATTCTTTAATTCTCTGAAACTCCAATTTTTATTTGTAGTAGATTTGGTTTGTTTTTCTCCTTTATTATTATCCTATGGATTTCTATTCTGATTGTTTGTTTTTGTCTTATTCTATTTTTCATGATGTATTATTATGTAGGCAGCATGGAAGGTGCAGCGCGTCGATGCTATCGGAAGTTTATGTCAGGTCATTGTTGTGAAATTTTCGGTCTGATTTAATGAAGTTGTAGCGTACCGCGTATTTAGGGTCGTTGCTACCCTTTTCATCGTATGAATGTTTTGAGCGGGTGTTTGAAGTCGTGTTTACTCTTGAGCTTTTTTGTTAGTGAAGGGTTATTGTTGTTGTTTAGTTGAAATGGTTCGCAGATCAGCCATTTCGGATTTAGAACAGAGACCCGCAATCCTTTTCTATCCTGTGCTTTTCTGTGTGTGAAATACTAGTGGTCAATCGTTTATCTTAGTTTTAATGTATTGTATTTCTGAGAGTTCGTTTTGGCCGTTGTTGATTTCGGTTCTTAAATTCATCATACACTTATGTTAGAATCTAGAACGATATATTTCAGCTTCCCATTCTTTCGCTATGTTGGTGTGGATTTGTTTTCTCAAGGCTGGCCAAAATGACACACCATAAGCGTGTTTCAAATGTCTTTACTGGTTCTTTTGCTTTAGCAGCTGCTTTCCTGGATGATATTTCGATTTTATAGGTCGTATATAAGTCCCATCCGTATTTAGTATGTTTGAGCGCTCTACTTCCATCAATTTTTCGAAGCCAGATCAATTTTCCTCTTCCTAGCCGCAAATAAACATTTCTTTAGGAGTTGTCTGTTGTTTGGAGTTATATTTGATGTTTTGGAGTTGGTCATTTGGTCAAAAAGTTTTACTTTCAATATTTTACAGGACAGTTTTTGAGTTAGGCCGACTTTCGCGATTGGGGTGGGGAGGGAATGTGTCGCGATTTATTTTGATTATATTGATTTTTTTCCGTGACGTGTTTATTTTTATATGCTTTTTATTTATTTTTTCACTCGTTTTTTTCTGATATCATAGATAGAGATAAATCAATATTTGTTTTATCCTGAATCCAATTATTTTATAATTTAATTTTCATGTATTCTTTAATTCTCTAGAACTTCAATTTTATTGTTTTTTTATTACCCTTACATGCACCTGTGAACTTTGTTAATTACTTTCTCTCAATGAAATGTTTGTAATTCACACGGTCATTAAAACCGTCAATCAATCCTTATCTTACATCAAATTCTGAGCTTTGTGAGTGCTGTTTTTCTAATTTGTTGACATCAGACAAAAGTATAAAAAACTTTGTTTTGGTTAATAGAGATGATTGCTGACTACCGAAGTAATGCAGCAGCATTTTTTATTCTTCCGAACCGATTGCGGAACAAATGAAACAAAACTTCAGTCACTGTTGCATACAGACTTTTGGCGATTGCAATGAGGAGTTGAGAACTGATGTCTTTTTCAAGTATCTGTAAAAAAGCAAAAACTTTGCTGTCCCGAGAGAAGGCAGGAGCTGGAAAGCTACATCAAACCAATTCATACCCGTAACCAATGTAGCATTAAGACCTATTTTCATTGAAAACCTTTTTCAACAAATAATGTCAGGATATTCCGAACCAAGTGTGTGTGTATTAGATTAACAACTACCTGTATAAAATGAAAAGTCCTGACTCACTCATTGACTGACTCACCAACAACCAGCCCAAACCCTATATGGATCTAGAAACCTGAAATGTTGCAAGAGGTTCCTTTATGATGTGGACAAGGAATAAGGCCGGATTTTTTGAAATTCCCACGGAATAGGGAATAAAGAGGATTTATATGTACGCTTTAAAGTTGCTTTATCCATATATAGGTGTGTGGCGCCAATCCGCAATACATCTGAGTTATCCGGAGAAGGCCACAACGGGCTAGGAACTCGTATATTTTCCGATCTCGATTTTAATTTGCTAAATAAATAAAGATTTTTTTTCTTTTTTATGCTATGCACGCTTCCGGAGCGAAGCGACGGTACCCGGCTAGTCATTCTACAAGAGTGAAAATCTAAAATTAATGCTTCGAATAATCTTTGGTCGAAAATAAATAGGAAACATATGAACCCAACATCAATCTTCGTGCAACGAATATACCTAAGTACTATGTATTTATTTTACGAACGCCACTCGGAGAATCTACGGACCCTGACATGTAGACATTTCCGTAGAATAGCATATTATATCTATTGAATTGTCTTTTCTTTCTAGAACTGCTCATTTTTTTTTATTTTATTCAATCTGTGTTACTTGTGTGTATACTTTGTTAATTAATAAGGAGTGATATAAACGTTTTATTCCTTTTGTATTTTTTATTCTCCTATTAGTTAAGAGATTAGTTAATAAATTTTTAATTTAATTCAGATTTATTACTATGAACATCATTCTCGGGTCCAATACATTTATAGTAGATTTTATAAATATGTAATATATTTATAATACAGTTGTAAGTTTACGTGCGTTGATCATATTAAGCCTTAGCTTAATTTTGTAGGCTTCCATATTTATAATTGTTTTAATATATATTTTGTCTTCCAAAATATAGTTATTATTATGTTATACTTATAACTTAACTAAATAGATAGCAGAGCTCAGTTTCTTTGCAAATATTAGATTTCGATTGTTCACGAGGAATAATTAATAACTTAGATGTTTAACTACTTTTCGACTTACTTTAATTTACTTTTTGCATGCTTAAATAATTCTGTATTACAAACATTTATATATATTTATATTTATGTATAACATAGTCACTGTCATATTTTTTTCATGATTTATAGTACTGCCATTATTATTTCCTGGAGAAACTAAACATATTATTTCTAAACGAGTAGGTATGTTTTTTGAGTGATTTCAAAACAAAAGTGGGAACACTTCCAGTGAAATGCTTATTGATAATTACAGAATTAATAAAATAAAATAAGTTCTAAATTGATGTCATTGTATGATAATATTTTACTTTAAATCATGTCTCACATGCAATTGCAGTCTCACATGCAATTAAAACAGATATATTTACAAGAATGACAGATAATTAAAATGGTAAATTAGAATTATTTCATTTAATTGATGTACTTCAATAATATTCCCAATATCATGAGTTTGATGCATTTACATTCAAACACACGCAAACAATATAAATATAAACACACAAATAAACGCAGACACATATACAAAGCACAAACACACACACACACACACACAGATATATATAAATATATATATAGCCGGACAGTAATCTGAAATTTGGAAAAAGCAAATACAAAATTCAAATTTCTGTTTCTATGAAGACACAGCCGAATTTGTCTTCACTTCATCAGCGGCACAAGTGTCAAAAATCGCATTTAAAAATTAGAAAATTTGGAAAAACAAAAACGCAATATTTAAAGACTTTGCTCTTTTTTATCATACATATTCTTTTTTTATTTTTTTTTGGATTTTATATCTTTTTATTTCTTTTATTTTTTATATCTTTTTTTAATTTCTGCTTTATTTTTTATTTATTTCTTGTTTTTTATATTTAAATATATTTAAAAAAAAACGAAAGAAAAAACAAATAAACAGATGACAGTCATCCCATCAAACTCAAAACTTCCTAAAATAAAGGATTTAATCCTGAGTTCTCATAAGATAACTTAAATGATTATAAACCAACAACTCTTTGGAAGGTATTTCATGAGTACTTACTTTATCCTATCATATTCAGCATGTTCAAGGGTTAGTAACCGCAGATTTTTCTTCAAGACCGCAGTTCTGTCATTAGTTTCTTGCTCACCTTATGGATACTATTAAGTTTGCATCTTAATTTTATTCAATCTTTTATTGAAATCTTTGCTTTATGAAATTTGAAGACCATTAGCTTCAAGTTTTATATGTTGGTTTATATATATATATATATATATATATATATATATAAAACTCAGATAGGCGGACCTCCTCGTATATTTGTTGCTATAGATCGGCCGCTGATCCAGGAATAAGTAGTTGGACAATACCGAGAGTAGAAGACATTTCGCATACAACTCTTTGGAAGGTATTTCATGAGTACTTACTTTATCCTATCATATTCAGCATGTTCAAGGGTTAGTAATGTAACATGCTGGGTGTTACCTCAAATAAGACTAAATAATATAAACCGCTACCTGCTAACACCTGGATTCCAATTCAGAGGATGGGTACCTAAAAATGTCAATGGTGTGTGGGTGTGTCCCCTAAATGGTCTTTGTAACGTTTTTACCTGGCTGCTGGGCCCATGTTTTGACCGGGTAAATGACGAAACGCCATGGAAGAAATAATTTATTATTAATCGAAGACGCCCACTCCCACCAGACAACGATGAAACCTTCCCAACCTACAATGTAATAGTAATGAAGAAATACCCTGCTGGATATTACTTGAGATTTTGGATCCAGTTAATAAAATACTACATATCAAACTTCTTAATTAGTAAAATCGTAATAATCAATACTGCTTCACTAAATTAATCATTACTCCTTCACTAGTAATGAAGCACACAACACTTTATAAGTAAGTTAAAAAAACACACACTCTTTATTCAAAGGACTAAACAATGTATTTAATAGATACACAAAAAATATTTTCTCCTTTACACACTTCCTCGGGTTGATAAAATATATCTAAACACTATCAAATGAAACCTAATCGGTATACTCAAGTTGCGAGATTTACATTATCTGATAAACACAACTCATATAATGGAATATTTATATTAAAAACACACACTTATATATCTAACTGTAAACAATCTAAAACACGAGGTTTCAACCTCGCTAACACCTATGATTAACTTAATCACTTCTTAACTATTGGTTTGTTCACCTTGTATATTTATAATAATTTTAAAAGTAACCCTTATCTCTCAAATTACATGCAGAGATTACAATGAAATAAAGTCGATTCGTACATTGGTCACTGTGCACTGTCCAAGTAAAGTTCAGACACCTGAATGAGACGAAAGGATAAACAGGAAACAACTATTGTTCTGTTCCTTTAAAGTTCGCCTTTTCATTCGGCAGATAGGCTCTCACCTTATGTGGGATTGATGCAGCCTTGTGACTGGCGTATAACAAACGGCTTCTTCGCACGCCGTGGAAATAAAGAAATTGGTTGACGCCTCGAACGGATCACACTAACGACACTTAAGTTCTCCAGAGTATAGTCTGAACGATGCGACTGACGCGCCCGTACTTGGTTCTGCTGGTTGTAAGACGCTGTTCGTTTCAGCAATAAAATACAGTTTACTTACAAAAAACAGAAGGTCTGGTAGAACACACACACAGTTGAACTTGTCAGTCCTGGATCGTCTAACTGCCCGTCTTCTTGATTTCGTCCCTCCGTGTTCGTCCGGTCAGGTCCCGTCGAACTCCGATCGCTTGTAGCGGCGGGCTGCAACGAAGAGCCGGCCGCGTGCAGAGGTGGACGACGCAGGAGAAATAGCCGTCCACATGCACCGGCGGACCAACACGTCTACTCGTCACGAAAGGCCGTGGCAGAGAGATTGTGCTCGCTGACCACAACTGACCGTCTCGAAAACTTTTAGTTTCGAAACTCGAAACTCACGCAATCCTCGCTAATCAACCAAGTTCACTGGGTTCGCGTGAAATTTCACGAACCCCCTGTTGCACACGGTCTCCGCATGCGTCACTTCCTGTCCGAACTTTCTAGACTTCAGGCCACGTGATCTCGGTTGGATCGGAGGAGAAAATTTTCCCACGTTTTGTTCCAAGATTAGGTAAAAGCCGATATGGGAAAATACACAGTCAATTCGTCCCACACAATACTATTCATTTAATAAATGGTTTTAAAAATTGTCCTTCCTCAATTAGACCATTTAAACACAATTTCTTATTTAAAATTATTAACACCAAAATAAAACCTTTCACAAATATTAATGAAAACACACAGTTTTATATAATGCTGTAGATCTAATAAACATTATTAAATCGATCCCTTTTCTATTAATCAATAAACCTTCCCTTTAATTCATGAACATTACTCAATAAATAAATACAATAGAATAACAAAATTCAAAATTCCCCAGCTGTATGCTTCATCGTAATGGAGTCATTCCACTCCGTTACAGTAACCGCAGATTTTTCTTCAAGACCGCAGTTCTGTCATTAGTTTCTTGCTCACCTTATGGATACTATTAAGTTTGCATCTTAATTTTATTCACTGATGAAATTTTATTTTCTCGGAATGGTATTATGAATTTTCATAATGCTCAGAAGTTTATTAGTTTGTTACCTGTTTTTTCATTGTTATATTCATTCACATGTGCAATAAAAATTATTAACTTTTTTTGCTGTAATTTTTGAAATGTTATGTGCAATGCATATACAAGTTATCATTATTATAGGCATGGTCATATGCAGTATTATGCGGACATTAATGCAATATACATCTAATGTAATAGTGGGTATGAAGTTGTTAATGATGCATTTCCGATCCTATCTTTATTCGATATTTACATGGAATCAAATTCCATGTTTTACACGAACGAAAAATAGTGGCGAGGTATGCAATGAAAGTTGAATATTATCAAAATTTCGGTGAAAACACGTAGCCCTCAGTATTCATCGTGCTCTCGAACGTGTGCATGTATCGATTGAATGTGTCGATTGAACGGCTAAGGTTGCCCGATTGTAATAATAGCGGAAATTTCAACTCAGAGCGATTAGATCATTAGTGTCGCTACACTTAAGTTCAGCTATTTATTAGCGAAATTTCTTTAAATTACTCGGTAATTTTAAATTACCGAGTAATTTAAAAATTATTTCTTTACTGAAATTTCTTTACTTGTGTTAAATTGTGAATATCTCAAAAACTGAAAGTGCTATGGAATACCATTAAAAAGGGGAGAAAACATACTATTTACTGGTGTATAGATCAACAATTTCCGTCCACAAGTTCTGGAACAGCAGTTGGTTGAATTTAACATTTGACATTATGCTGCCCGTAAAGTGCAAAGATAAATCTCGAAAACCGATTCAAGATCGTAATCCGCCCTTAACTAATACTCAGAAACAACAGAGGTATTGAGAAAACAATAAAGCACGAGAATTGACTGACCAGAACAACGCCTGGGGGACCCCAGTACAAGTGCGTGCTATGTAAATCGTAAGCACATGACGTCTCTGACTCTAGAAGAGCGCGAGTACTTATCGGCCAGGGAAAGTTATATCGCCCGTTCACACATAGCTGGAGAGATAGCCGTCATTGATGTACGAGCGAATGATTTTAAATTCATTGTAGCCGGTGTGTAAATACAACCCAACTCTTCGGGTTACGAGATTGAATATCTGATTCACAGAGAACTCGGACGCTACGGACGTTCGATAACAGAAGGTTATTGCTGAGATGGAGCCTGACTTGTTCACTCCTATTGTGTTGTGTGGTGATTTCAAGAAGAACATTAACGAAAATAATTATTTGCGAACTTTCAAGCTGAGTACGAGTTAGAGCTAAGACTCATTTGTCCCACTACTTTGGAAAATACAGTGATAGACTTAACTTTTCTTAGAAATGTAGATCGACATGATGTCTAAGATATGTAATTTACAAAGCAATAAAAACGGAAACAAAAGACTGCACCAGAATAAACAAATTGCCATTCTGAATCAATTATCGGAGGGAATTGAGGACGGCCGTTTCGTCCTTCCTTGGAATCATCAGTCCAATCTGCTTACCCTCGATAAAGGACCAAGAACGGCAAGAACATAAGTGAAGGCCACCGTCACTCCTGGCAGTGGCCCCCGACAACAGAAGAAACAAGAAAGTAAATTGGTGTGTTGTAAAACCAAAAACCAAAAACCAAAAACCTTAACCCACAACTAGAAAGTGTAAAAGGCCTTTAATAAGCAAACTAAAGGTTCGAAAAGAAGGAAAATATTCTGAACAATAACTTGTCTAATTTATTCTAATGTTTATTCCAGTTTCTTTTAAGTCGTTAATTTTAGAAGTGATTCAGGTATCTGTGTATTTCATTTTGTAATTGCATAGTAATATACTCACGTAATTGGACCAAGATAAAGAATAATAACAGAAATGATTTGTACAACCTAGCAACAGAATGTACAGCAAGATGGCATGGTTCCAACAGCGAAGGAGCTGCTAATTTATTTCTTGTTGGTGTAAGTACACCCCAATTTTGGCCGGAGAAGCCAGGA
>JAFIDM010081262.1:70167-86575 GCA_023159025.1 Thereuonema tuberculata | reverse complement strand
TTTTACCAAGCTATTAGTCACAGTACATTTCATTTTCTTCCCTTACACATATTTTCAAAATGGGTCGCCTTGAAAGGGTGCAACATTTTGTTTTCACATACAAATGTAATGATACATTTGTTTTACCAGGATTTTAGTTACTGTATCTTTCATTTTCTTCTCTTACACATATTTTCAAAATGGGTCGCCTTGAAATCAAAATTGTAATTAAAGTATGTAACATTTTGTTTTCACATACAAATGTAATGACACATTTGTTGTACCAGTTTGTTAGTTAGTGTACATTTCATTTTCTTCCCTTACACATATTTTCAAAATGGGTCGCTTTGAAATCAGGTTTTGAACCGCGTAGTCCTTATGTCTTTCGTCACTAGGTAGCCACTTAAAGTAGGCTTATACTATGGCGCCGAGACAACATACATTTTATATGGATATATTATTTTTAATACATTTAACATCTGATAATGAATCCAAAGAAAATATTCGAAATAATTTCACTGTTTGTTTTCCTGTACTATTCTCAATATCATTACGGAGATAGGTTCGGTCTACAATTGGGTATTAATTTTTTTTTCGTGTCCTATCGTTTATGTCTCGAATTCTTTTATTTTTTTTGTTACTTTCGAGGAACACAATTCAATTCCTAACTCATTTCATGTTCTTCTTCTCTTATATACCATCAGGATAGCTGCATTCATTTACTCGTTATATTATAAAGACACCTCCATGCAGCCCGATAACCTGTAGCGAGAACTCGTTATTTCTAACGATTCAACTACATCCTTAGAACATTACAGAATACGAATTGTCGTTACGGTCGGATAACCGGTCGTTATCACGTAACAAGAACAATACAGAATAGGCCTGAATAACTAATTTAAAAGATCACAACACAAGTGGTCAACTACAGGAAAGGGAAAAAAAAAATTCGTAGGCGCTAATTGCCTATAAAACAATACTTATCTTTTGATGATGCTCAGGCCCTGAGGAGACATTATTTTGAACATTGGAAAGGGCTACTCACAAACTTGCATTCGCCAGCTTGATGAGCATAGGCCAACTCCTAATTTAGTAATATGTTTCCAAACAACAAAGCAAAATCCTCAATTCTCGGAGATTGAAATATCTCTGTCCATGATAAGCGGTCACCTACATTTGAAGACAGAGGTTGCAGAGAGTCAACGGGTCGTACAACTAGACTGCCATTCACTAGATGCAATGGTCGAACGTTTCGAAGTGAAGTAACATTACAAGAGTTGACGAAGAGCTTAGCAACATCAAATGAGATGTCTTAAGTTACAATAAAGGAGAATTGTTAGAACTAAGGAGTGAACATCTGCTATACGATAGGAGAACAATAAGTGGAAGAAATAGTGGTATCATAATTAATAAAGGTCTAAAAAAATATGATATTAGCTAATTATAATTCAGATAAAATTGCAATACTTTTTTACAACTAACAAATACCTAGATAAAAGAAAATTCATGTTTATGTTCGAACAACTAGTCATTACGAAAAGGAAATTAAAGGCTTTTATGAAAAGATAGAAAAAGCTAATGAGAAAGCTAAAGAATACTTAATAATTATTACGGGAGATTCCAATATAAGAACTGATAAGCACCAGAAAGACGAAAGTGCAGTTGTTAGCTTTGGTTATGGAGAAAATAAAATAACCAGGAAACAGGTGAATTGAATTTGCCGAAAGATGAGATTGTTTTTATGAGCTCCTTCTTAGGAAATGAACATGGAGAAGTTGTTCGGGGAGCCTTACAGAATTGGACTGTTTTATGGTTAACAAAAAAATATGTCATAGAGCATTGCTCTATCCTTAATCAATTGAGAACTGAAGTGATCGTTGATTACTAAGGTGATATTAGTGATATGGAAAAACCATCATATTTACACTAGCTAATTAGAGCTTAAAAAATATTCATAAGGACGAGATGGCAATAATTCTTCTGCACAAAGATACATAAGAAAAAACTTGTAATAAGATACTATCTCTCCTAAACCATTTACAGCAGTACTTTAGTGAGTGTTCAAAGCATTAGACATGTAAAAAAGAGGCATCAATATGAACGGTAACAGTTTGAGCCACCTTCTGTTTGCAGATGATATAGTTGTCCCAATTAAAAACGCTACAGAATTGCGAATGGATACAAGAACTTTTCATTGATTAAGTTTTAAAATCTAAACACACTATTAACATAAAGTAAAATAAAATGAAAAGAAATAAAGATGCTTTTCAGAGTTCTGAACGAGTTCTATTGTCAACCCATTTACTCTTGAAAATCGGACTCAATATACAGACTGAAAACAGATATGATGAGCAAAGGAAATGCCTATTTAATTACATTTGGTGTATTTACAATTAAGTAGAACTGGTTAAAATTCAGACCGAAAGCACAAATATTTTAAATTTTTTTCTTTTTTTTTATAAAATAAAAAATAAAAGAAACATAACGTTTCGACTTGCTTGCAAGTCATCGACCAAGTCTTGGCCGATGACTTGCAGGCAAGTCGAAACGTTGTGTTTCTTTAAAGTTGAATTTTAAAAAACCTTTTAAAGATATTTGTGTGTTCAGTCTAAATTTCAATCATTGTTACATACATTCGGGATCAGTGGAGTCGTGAGGAAAGACACACGCGCAGAGACATGTAGTTGCATCACCCCTATATCTATTCGCGCGATTGCGAGGCTACTTTCAGAACATGACCTGAATCTCATCGCCCCTTACACTGTCTGCCATTCTGCAGTGGTGAAATGAGCATATGTCATGGGTAGGTGTGGACTAGCATCCAATTATGTTTAATGACAACTTCATTTTGTCTGGACACAGATAACTATAGTACTCGAGTAAGAAGAAGGACTAGACAGCTCACAAATACGGACTTCATTGTTGAGTGGCACAATGCGATGACTGGTGGCGTCTAATATGGAGACCTATCTTCTCTCGGTCTCCGCTGATACTGATCACAGGAACATTGACGTATTCGTGTAAACATTACTTTGTAAATCTTCAAGTACTAATATGAAGCTCTAATTTGATAATATCAATGTGATTTATTTACACTGAGAAACGCAGAAAGCTGATTTCAATTTTCAGCAATAGTCCTTAGCGGCGAAAAAGTTTCGAAACAATCAACTTAAATAATTGTCTAAGTTCGTCTGTCTGTCTGTAACTCGATATAATTAAGTTATTAAGATAGATCCATGGTTCTCAATGGTACCAATGAATCAAGGGTACTCAAATTGAATGAAATATTAGTTCATTTTCTCATTCCATGAAATTTTATCCTTGGGAACTGACCTAGACAACTGAAATTCTAATAAAACTTATGTTCAAAACCAAATAACTTTGTTACCACTGCACCCATTTTAATGACATTAGCCATACTTACTCAGTTTTTTGTGCTGAGTTTGAAACTAAAAACCATTTTTTCTGTAGAGGCTTCGTTCACAAGTTAGCGCAGTATTTTGATTGCAAAGGTGAGTTTCAAATGCCTTTTGGCCTTATGGATCAAAAATAATAATTATTCTATGCGTACTTTTAGTAAAATTTATTTACAAGGACAAACTTTAGATATCGTTGGTATTTATTTACCACAGCCTGTTTTTAGTCATGGACAGTTATATGTTGCTATTTCTCAGCACGTGGTGCTTGCGACGTTAAAATCAACAATCTTCACCGAATAGATCAAGGACATCTGATATAAGGATCTGATGCTGTTTTTACAAAAAAATTAAGTTTTTAAGGAGATATTTACTTTATAGTTGATAGTTGATAATAAAATGATTTCATAAAACTGATTTTTTTTATGCCTGTCGTCCAACATGCTTTGCTGCTAGTCTTTCATAAACATGATGAAGAAACTAAACTAAACGTATCACCTCCCTTATTACTTCTTCCTCATTACTTAAGTAATTAATGTTGAATTAATGTTTTTGAAAAGCAATATGCTCTTCCTTTTCACAAAAGAGAAACCTAATTGAATAGATCTTGTTGGGCATTTGCTGATAATATGGAATGGATAGGAATGATCATAAAAACCAAATGTGTTAATATTATCTTATTTTTTGGTTTATTTTTTTACCGAATATCATCTTACCGACTACAAACTTCCAGGTGAATTGCGAGTTGTCAACAAGATTCAGTAACTAACTAGGCCTACAGGTTTTCCATAAGAAGTTTTGGGCTTTATCCCCCTCAACATTAACCTAATATCATTACTCAACGGTTTGAATATGAGGTGGGTGTCCCTGATATGACCATGCTAAGGTTTGAGAATTTTTCTAGCCGCCATTTTCGAAAACATCAAAACCATTTTTTGTTTTAATTGTTTTCAATCTAATGAACTTTCATAAAAAATTGTGTCATTCCCCATAAAAATGTTTTACTGGTCCAAAAAAACAAAATTCCAAAAGTCCACCTAGTGGCCATATCAGGAACATATGTACCTGATATCGGCACCCATGTTTCAGATTCTACAAATCGTGTTTTTTTTCAGTTTCATAGTGCAGTTCTACTAAAATTACATAATTTTGATGTAAATGAATATACATTATACTAAATAATCCTTTTTTTGTTATTAAAAAGAGGGTTCAAAACAGGATTCCCACTCTTCACACCGCTCACTGTCTTGGACATCGCTTCTTAAGTCCATAATCCCATCTTCTTCATGTTGTCAGACATTATTTTATATCTAAAACACAGGAGAAAAAATAAACTTGAAGTGAACTGGATACGGCCATGTTTCACTTAATATGGCCAAGTGGCTGGCCATATCAGGAGCAGGTCAGCTTTCACGAAAATTGGTTATTACGAACAACTCGTGAAAGATACGCCATCAACGACAACACCAATTGAAAGAGCATTAAAAACCGAATAGATTACGATGGTTCTCATGAAAAAAGTATTTGAAGACATGTATAAAACAAAGGAGACTCACCAGAGAAATACAAGAAGCAGTCATACGAAAAACACAAAACACACAACTAACGCCAAATTGCTCAATCTGGCTGGATGGAAAATTATCACGTGACACACTAGGGAGGCCCCTTACTGGATGGTGATGCCATTTACCGGAATTTTTGGTTAGGAAACTCACAATAGGCGGGTGGCCATATCAGGATCATGGCCATAACAGTGGCATCCTACTTAATTCGATTGTAATCTATTCCATTTCTTTGCATGTATCCTAGAATTATTAGCCCGAATTTTATATTTGTTCACTGCTTCATTTTAAACAACCACTTTGTTGAAATTGATATAGCATGGCTTGAAAGATTCAATTTTCAAAATATCATGATCTTTATTTTTTTTTAATCTTGCTTGATTGCTTTCTTTCATTTATCTGATTGCCACAGGCTTGTTCAAAGTTCAGTGGCTCGAGTATCTTGCACAGTAACTGATCTTGACTTTAAATTCATATATACATTTGTTTTATTTTCTAATAGATAATTCTCTACCTTATTGCATCATTACAACGTAATTGTCTTTAGTAATAAATTAGATAACCATTCTTTGCAATTTTTGCAATACAGCAAGTTTTCATTCATATCGGCAGAAAGAAAACATTTTCTAGAGTTCTATTTAATTATTTCTTCTTTGACAAAATAGTTTGTAAGATACTGTAAGGTGACAATTCCTTTTCCTGCAGCTTTAACAGAATGTAAAGATTCTTTAAATACGATATTTGTACTTCTGTACTTACACTCATGTTAAAGAATCCGCTATCTGGGATGGTTCTGACTCATCCAGCTGTGGGAAAGAGAGACCAAGAGAAGGAAGATAACATTTAAAAACAGGAAGATAACATAAAAAAACAGGAAGCAAAAACAGAAATGGGGATTCACTTGACCCACAGAAAAACAGAAAATGCCGCGCTAGTGGTCGTGGAAATTGTTAACACGGAGTATTGTTATCATGAATGTCTATACATGTTGTACAAGGATTCACCCTACAGGTTTTCCAGCATTTCCTGCATTTTAATTAGGTTTTCTAGCATTTCCTGTATTTTAATTAGGTTTTCCAGCATTTGCTCGGGTAAAGAATCCCATTCTTGAATAAAGATTCTTCTGAGTCGTTCAATCGTCTGTGGTGGAAGGTTAAGTTTTGCAACCGCGCAGTCAAAACGTCCCATACACGCTCAATAGGGTTTCAGTCAAAATGCATGATGGGATATGAGTCCAAGTTGAGAGCGGGCTACCAAGTCCAAATGCATTTTGTCCTCGGATTCCAGGTATTCCTGAACTAAGTTAGCCTATGAGAAGGTGCAATATTGTCCATGAAGTGGAACCCAGAAACAAATGCGCAACGAAAAATCCTAACATTTCTACAAGCAATGACTGGTACAGTGCCGCTGTCCCTAGTCGTTGAAATGTAAGCGATCCTGACATGATTCCATCCCAAACATGGATTCCGCCACCTTTATAACGATCACCTTCGGGAGCATGTTCCCCGAGCTCATCAGAAGAACAGACTCCGAGAATCAGTCTGCAGGCTGGAACGTGGCTCGTCTGTAAACCGTATACTGTCCTATTTTTGTGGGGTGCAAGCAAGGTATTCAATACACCATGTTAGGCTGGACTGCATGTGCTGTACAGTTAAGGGATTGCAAACGGCAGGCCAACTTGCCAACAGAGAACTCTCATATAACTAATGATAAACGGTGATCTTTAAGGCTATTATGAAGGCTGGATGGTTGCGTCAGGCATTTATGACCATACACTGGAATCAAGTCGTGCAGTTGTGAAACATCTATCTATCTATCTGGTGTCGTCCTCATGTGAGGGTGTGAACAAGAGATCTCCATTTATTGCGGTCCTCTGCTCTTCTTTTCACTTCACTATAACAGCCAATACAGGTCCACTTTTTTATGTTGTCCATATACGCTAGACGCCTCCGTCCTCTCGGTCGTTTCCCCTGGATTTTGCCTTCAAGTGTGGTTAAGAGATTGGTGCCTGCCGATCCTCTGAGTATATGCCCAGTCATCTTCATTTTGCGCATCTTAATTGATTTGAGCAGCTTTCTGTCTGTTCCCATGCGTTGCAAGACCTCCCTGTTTGTGATGTGATCAGTCCAGGGAATCTTGAGTGCTCTTCGATAAAAATACATCTCCAAAGCTTCCACCTTTGCCTCATGTGTCTTGGTTAGCGTCCATGTTTCACAAGCATAAGTAAAAACGGGCCATATTAATGTCTGTATCAGTCGCAGTTTTGTTCGGGTGTTTGTTGTTCCTTTCAAAATGTGTTTATTTTTCCAGAAGGCCTGTTTAGCCATTGCTATCCTGCATTTTAATTCCATATCTAGTTTTCCATTATCTTGGATCTTCGCGCCGAGATAGGTGTAACATTTTTCATATTTAATCGTTTTTCCGCCTATTATAATTTGGCTAGTGTCTTGCGTGTTGTTTCTGGAAATACACATCCATTTGGTTTTTCCACTGTTAATTTCTAAGCCATATTTTTTGCCCTTTTCAATAAGGGTTTTTAGAAGTCGTTTAAGGCCCTTCTTTGATCCTGCAATTAAGCTTGTGTCATCTGCATATCGAATGTTGTTAATCTTCATTCCATTTACCCATATGCCTGCTTGAACTTTTTCTACTTCTCGCATAAGTCTCTCACTATAAATATTATAGAGTAATGGTGATAGTACACAGCCTTGTCTCACCCCTCTCTTAATAGGAAATTGATGTTCTCCGTTCTTAGTGACAAGTATTCCATTTTGGTTCCAGTAGAGTTTTGAAATAATTTCAACGTCTCTGCTGTCTATCGATGTGGATTTTAAGATCTCCATCAGCAATTTGTGCTTCACCCTATCAAAAGCTTTATGAAAATCCACGAAGCACACATAAAGTGGTCGGTTCATATCGATACATTTTTCTTTCAGTAGGTTCAAGGTGAGTATGGCGTTGGATGTCCCTTTATTCTGTACAAAGCCATTTTGTTGCTCGCTTATTTCAGGGGTCAGCTTTGGAGATATTCTATTTTGAATGGTTTTTAGCAGTACTTTGGATGCATGAGAAATCATGCAGAGTGTACGGTGTTCCTCGCATGTCATCGTTCCAGCCTTCTTTGGTAACAAAATACATCTGGATTTTGTGAATTCTTTTGGTAGCTGTGCCTTGTCATACATGTCTATGAATGTATTTACTATTTTTTCTTTTATGTCTCCTTCGGTGGCTTTTAGAAGCTCTGCTGTGACCCTATCCATTCCTGCTGCTTTGTTATTTGGCAGCGAGTGTAACACTTTGGTGATTTCTTCTGGTAACAGTCCCTTCACACACTCTTTTAGGGATACCTCGGGCATGTGTGGTCTTTCTGGATCGTCATAAAGCTCAGTCAGATATTCGACCCATCTTTTTGCTGTCGAATGTTCATCGGTTGTGAGGGTTCCACTTTTGTCCCGTATTGCTCGTGTTGTTGTGTGCTTCCTCTTCCCGTTCAGCAAATTGATTCGATTGTACATTTCCCTTATCCTATGACTCTCATCGAGACTGCTAATTTTGTCGCATTCGCTGTTAAGCCATCTTTCTCGTTCTTCACGACATTTCTTCTTAATAATCTTATCAATTTCTTTATACTTCAACCTCTCATCAGCTGTTTGTTGATTTTTCCATTTACGTCGGCGATCTATCAGTTCGATGATTTCATTTGTCATCCATGGCTGCCTTTTGGTTGTTTGAAGAGGGGGAATAATTTTTTCAGCCGCTTGCACCATGGCATTTGCCAGTTTTTCCCAGTTCCGACTCTCGTAATCGTTTGATTTTAATATTCGTGTTATTTCCTCATTATAGCTATTCCGTATGTTTAAATCTGTAAGTTGTTCAAAATTCAGTCTTTTCTTATTAGCCAGTTTATCTAATTTTTTTAGTCGAACACGAATTACCATTCTTAGTAATCTGTGGTCGCTTCCACAGTCAGCGCTTGGCATAACTTTTATCGACCGTATCGCATTACGGTAGCGTGTGTTAACCAAGATGTAATCTATCTGGTTCTTGCAATCGCCATTCGGTGATTCCCAGGTATGACGCGCTGATGTCTTCTGTTCGTAGAACGTGTTTCCGATGATAAGGCGGTTTTCTGTACAGAATTGTAGTAGGTGTTCACCACGTTCGTTTCTTTGTCCCAGGCCGTAGGGACCCATGCACTCCGGTAATATCCGTTCATTCCCTACCTTGGCATTAAAGTCACCCAAAATGCAAAGTACTCGTCCTTTTATTCCGCCCACCTCCTTGATTGTTGATTCAATGTCTTCGTAGAATTGTTCAATTTCTTCTTCATTATGATTACTCGTGGGGGCGTAAACTTGCAACAGAATCATATGTTTCGGTGTGGCCTTGATGACAATTGCCATGATTCTGTCATTTTTCCGGTACACAACTTGTACATCGTGTTCCTTTCTCTTATTAATTATAAAAGCTACTCCTCTCAGTGATTCATTCCCTCCACCACTCATGACCCTATACTCCTTTCCATTTGGTAATGAGCTGACAAATTCCTGAACTGTGTCGTTTTTCCACTTGGTCTCCGATATTCCAAGAATGTCCACCTTCAGTCGTTCCATTTCTCTCATAACGTTGGCTAATTTCCCAACTCTGTTGAGACCTCTAACATTCCATGTTGGTATTGTGGTTGTTCCTGCAGTAGCATATTTCCCATGTCCGACCATGCAGGACGTCGGAGCACGCTGATGGCCAATCAGGTCGCATGGCAGTTTATCCGCAATATGTAGATCCATTGTTATACGTTGGGGCTGATACTAACCCAAGGGCCCCAAGAACCAAGGGTAGTGCTAGTTTTGGTCCGCCCCGGGTATTTTATTTCCCCGGTACCTCCCATATCTGGGGGGCATTCCCCGATCCGCCACCTGGGGAGGCGCCTAATGGGGGAAAATAAAATAAAATTGCCTTCGCCAGCCTGCAACCTTCTCCAAAGCCAGGAAATGACGGTCAGTGGAACACTGAGGTCCTGGGATACTTGTTTCTAAGCGTGGTCTGCCTCTATTCTCCCAATGAGTCTATCATGTTTAAGGTTATCGCTATTGCTTCTCTTTGCCACATTTTTTATATACAGATCATCTTTTGTGATAAAAAGCAAAAAATGTTTCCAGATGCACAATACTAATGAGTTCTTGACAATACGAATACCTGAACTAGCTGAAACCGGAGCTAACGTTTCCTTTGCAACCATCCTCGCAGGAACGTCCACTATTTCTTTCAGGGGTGTCAGATAGCATTGTCATTACTGTTTCAATGCAGTAGTGTCATTTATGCCTACAGGCGATTCCCTTAACTTATAGACATGAATATATACTGAACCTACTTTTGTCATAACATATATGCTGTAAAGACACAGTGTCTATTTTCCATGTAGATTCTTCTTCACTCTTTGTTCATTGTTAGTTTAACCAAATAAGCTTTATTCTTTTACTGGTTTTGAATTTACTTTATCAGCTCATTCATTCATTTCTTTCTTAAACTTTCATTAAAAAGATCTAGGGTGACCACATTTTTTCCGACCTCAAACTGTGACAAGATAAATTTGATGACTAAAAAAAAAGAAATACAACTTTTACCCCTAATACGTTTAATTTCACGTTTATTAACAGGTTTTATAACTTAACACTTCTTATTTTATCGTCTAATTTGCACGCATTATAAAAATTAACGATGATCTTAAATTTCTGAAAATTAAAATAGTTGTGTGTGCTTCACAATATGTATGGTGTATGCACACGCCTTCTGTAAAAGCGTAATTCTTAAATGCACGATTAAATGACTTTTTGAAATTATTTCTATCCTGATCCCAGAAACTTATAAGCATCCTTACATGGACTAGTACTAGCAAAATTGGCGGTTGGATATTTACAAAATCCATAATATTTTTCGAAAAATATTCTGAAGTGAGACACTGAACTAAAATGCGGGAGTTATGTGCATGTAGACGTCTGGTCACCCTACATATACTCCATCTTCCCATATAGAAAATAACTCTTAGCATTCACTTTTGTATTATTTCTTAGCTTTAGCAATTTTCTAATAAATTCAAAGATTAACTTCTCAAATACCGTCTCTAATTCTCATAATTGGAAGGATCATCTTGTTCTGTTTCTTTTTCTTCCATACAAGATAAGATTGTTCCTAGAATGTTTTCTACTTCATCAAGAGTTTTTGATCTTTCTTTGCTATCAGCTATTTCACCAAGCATTACTGTTTATTTCAAGCTTTTCTGTATAGTTCTCCGTTTTGAAGTAAACACTTTGCATTGTGATACCAAGTAAAAAAGTTCTGACAGTTGAATTTTTAAAACTGATACTTATTCCTAAATTCTGATTCCATTTTCAATTATTCTCAAATTCAGTTTCTGCAACTTCAACTAGTATATTACAGTTGATTGTCCTTGATTAGAATAATCGAACTATTCGAATTTGATGGTTCATGTATTATCGTCAGAATCGTAGTTGTGCCAAAAAAAAAATAAACACTTGAGGCATCACTGCAATTTCGACGATTATTCATGTCAGCCTCAAGTTTACTGTTAACTTTTCCTGGCTGATGATCGCCAAAGAGCGTAAACAGCTATTCCGGGATGTACTTGGTAAACATTTTGGTCTCACCCATTGTGGTTGAAGTTTATGGTTTCGAACATGATATTCCAGTTCATTATCCTTTAATATTTCAACTTGAACAGCGGAACCGTTCTAAGCAGGTCATAACAACATAAAATAGTGAGATGATTTTATTAAATATAACACATATTCTCAGAATATCAGAATATAATAAGATGATATATAAATATATTTAGATGAAACTAAAAGCTAGGTTAACAATTTTGGTACCGTAAAGTTTGCATATATAATTCGACTTTGTTCACATTCGAACAATCATAAACACATCAGTATTATTAAACATATTAATAACTTGTAGCAAGTTGCAAAATCTTCACATAACTTACAGGTTAGTTTGTTGCCTAATTTTAATGGCCCAAAAGCATCTTACGGTAAGCTTACAGAGAATTTCATTTAAGAAGATGCAAACAATGTGACAGATCTAGCACAGCAATAACTATTAATTATAATGAGTATTTTAACATCTATCAGACTGTAACATACCAATTATTCAATAAGTCTAATTTCACTTCCTCATTGTTGCCTGTATGAAATGGTTAAGAGAGCAAACTTTAACATATTTTTTATAACCAACTTAAAGATAGATCGATGTCATTTGAAACATAATATTCAAGTTTATATTTAAATTTGACTCTTATTTGTAAATATTATGTTGTAATTTGCGGCTTTGACATCGATCTGTCTGCTATCTGAAAAACAGCAGTTTTTTTTTTTTTGATACTGAATGCATTTTTCAGTGTAATTAAAAAAAAGTGTTCCTATTTTTGTCAGAAATGCCTAATAAAACGCTAAGAATTGGCAAAGAACTAAATGTTTGAGTTAAGTTTCATGAATCAAAGTTAAAAACGTTCATTGATATTACGGTTGTGTTTCTAAAACTGAATAAGGATTACAAAGTGAAACCTGATGAGTAAGTATTAAACGCAGCAAGTCGATATTTCAAAAATACATTAAGAAATTAAAATAGAAGGGAAATGCAACATGCACCAATAAAAACAAAACAAAATTCATGCCTAAAGTTTTTGATTTTTTGATTTTATTTGTTTTTTTTTTCATTGGTGCATGATGTGAAATTCCCCATTTTCTTAACATCATCTGCACGTTGAATTAATTTTCTCTTACCTTAAGAAATTTCTTTGTGCCAGAGAAAATGAGAACGTTTGTCTTGACCTTCGTGGGTAAAAAAATTCCCATCTTCCAGTTTGATTGATTGGCTATTTTTCATGGTATTAAACTTTAGTAATTTCAAAAGATATGTTAAAATATATTTAACCATCTCTCATTGGATTCATAGTAGGAAATAAAAAAACAGCTGTACTGAAGATATTTGATTGATACTATTATTTTTTTTACTGTAATGAAGAGCTAATTCCTAGATGCATAATAAAATAGCTCAGAATAGCAAAGAACAATTGGCCTGAATAACGATCAATACATAAAAGAGAAAAACATTTATTGATAATTCTATTTTTAAATATAGGAGTAGAAAATTTTTTTATAGTTTCACGAGATTCACTAAAGTTTTGGCCTAGTTATCCCATCTTCCTTACAATGATTAAAACTGTTAATATTTTAAAGAGAATTATAATGCTATATCATTTTCATTACTAAGCTTATATGTTATTACATACTAAATATGCTTGCCTTGATACTATGCAAATTTTTTTTTTTAATTTTAAGATATTTCAAAGGATTTTCAAAATAATTCCAGATTGGATTTTAAATCACTTATACTTAAAACAATATAAAACAATTCAAAACATTCTCCGTATTTTAATTTTTTTCAGTATTTTTTTATATTTTCCCAGATTGTAAATCACTTTTTTCAAGATCTGAACCCCTGATGGCCTTCACCTTCCAACCAGAAAGTGATAGTGATAAGATATCACCATTCAAGGTAACGAAATTCTAATTCCTAATAATACATACCTACTTACTTAATTCATTATTTCAAAATGAAGCATAAAATTAGTCAATGCTTCCCTATAGATATTTTACACTTATTACGAAAGCCTTAGAGTTTATGATGATTTAAGAGATTTAAACAACATATTCCTTACATGAGGTTTCACGACCATTTCGGCCAATTTCTCCAAATAGTCTAAGATACTCCTAGATTAGATTAGATTAGATTAGATTAATTGAAAGTGGGTGGCATGACTGCCGATCACGTCGATCTGAATGATCTTTTGTACTATCCCACGGAAAGAAGGACAGACGGAGAGAAAGACTGAGAAAGGATGGTGTGAGAAATGCAGGGGAAACGGGAGAACCCCAGGATCGCCACCATCAACAAAACGCACATGAGAAACGAACCCGGGACTCAGAGGTGAAGGGCCAGTGTCTTAGCGAAATCACCAATCACTCGTCCTACTCCTAGACTAATTCTCATTGAATCCAATTAAGTTGCGCTAATACTAATGAGCTAATACTAATACCATTGGAAGAAATGTCCCATTGGGACGTTAAAGCAACTGCCTAATCCAGAAAGAATTTTCAATAACCTATTTTTCGGATTAACAAGTTGCTTGGGAAGGATAAATTGCAGCTGGTGCTGCAAGCGTAACCAACAATGCCTCCCCTCTTCAACTCTAATTACTACTAAACTTGTAATTTACTAAACAAATTTTTGTTATTATCATTATTTTTATAATTATTTGCTTTGTACCCCTCTTCTTGAATACTTTACGGACATTTTTATTTTATTTAATGATTAATCTGGAATTTTCTCGGGTTTTTTTTTTGGCAATTTTATTCTCTTCAACCTTTCCTTCCTTTCATCGACTTTGGCCAACTTATCACCACGGGCTAGCCCTACCTGACAGCGTCAGGCTGAGGTTAGGAAATTCAAGAAGGGAGACGAGATTCACATCCTGTCCAGAAATAACCCTTAGATAGTAAGTCCCAGGAGAGAAACGGACGAAACACAGAAGAAGAAAGAAACAGCTATGCCAACACTGGGATTCGAACCCAGGTTCCGACACATCGGCCACATGGCAGACCGCCGTCTAGATCGCTCGGCCATGCCGGAACGGCTTCTTCAACCTTTATTTTCTCGATTATTACATGATTAGGTAAACTTTCATATAATTAAAACTTTATTACGGAAAAAATTAAAAAATATTTAATAATTGAATAACCTTTGGTTGAAAACTTATTAGAAGAAGTATATTAAAGAAGTTATAAGTTAAATCCTTGATTGATTACTTTAAAGTAAAAAGAAGAGACTATAAATTCCCCCCCCCCCCCAAAAAAAAAAAAAAAAAAAAAAATTGAAGATTGAGATCAGAGATAGAGATTTTCTAAAACTTGAACCTAATCTAAACTTTAATGTTTCGAAAACAACAGAGGGCACTGAGTGTAAATGCTGTTTTGGAAACCAGAAAGTTTATTTTTGGAAGTGAAACTATTAAGGTATTTTTGTGCTTATAAGCAAAAATTGCAGTAGGCCCATATTGGTTTGCTGTCATTTATCTAAATTACTATAAGTTCCTCCGCAAATTGTCTAGAAATGTCTTTTGAAATATTTGTCTTTATCACTTAAAGAGAAGTAATGCAAAAAATAGTATTTCATACAAATTATGTTTTACCGGATTCGCTGTTCTTTTTCACAAAATCTTAGTAAGTACGAATAAGTTCAATAATTATGTCCGTAGATAACTTCTTGATTTTATTTTGATCTTTAAAAGCTTAAATTTTGTATCAACTTCTTTATTGCTTTTGCAAAAGGATGAACATTAGGGTCCAGGATATCATCCCTGTATTATGTAGCGTTTATTTTAGAAAAGTGTAGATTCACCTACTCAAATATCACACCAAACTATCACATATCTCCATCATAAGGAAAAAGATCTTTCACAGATATTAAGGAAATGATAGCGGGTTCCTCATTCTCTCAAGATCAGAGCACACAAAGTGGAAACTCTCTAGAAAGCAAATCACAACAATCAGAACACACCTGGAAAATCTCTGTAAGGCCAGTCTGGACTTATCTGTGAATAGTTTTATATCCATTGGTTTTCAGTTCAAATGACGTGAAGTCTACCTCATTTCACGTTCACTAACGGGAGAGGTGGTGTAAGGGCCACAAAGATTGCTGGTCACCTAGCAGAAAGATCTCTTTCCTGAAACCTTCTATGCAAGAAAGACTGTGATCTTGCCTTGCTGGGTTAGAGGGAAACCGAAACAGCGTTCCTGTAACCCAGCAAGGGAAGATCACAATTTCCCTTGGGTAGCAATTCACATAATGGAAGATAGGATATCCATAGAAGTTGTTGTCTTATACTCCTTTCGTCACTGTATTTTCAAGAAGCTCATTCTGTATTTTGAAATTTCAATTATTTTGAAACTAGCAGCAACGCCTGTCGGACGACAAGCATAAAAAAATCTGAAAAATCATTTTATTATCAACTATCAACTATAAAGTAAATATCACCTTATAAACTAAATTTTTCTAAAAACAGCATTAGATCCTTTATTAGATGTCCTTGATCTATTCGGTCAAGAATTTTGATTTTGAGGTCGCAAGCACGTCGTGCTTGAGAAATAGCACCATCCAACTGTGCATGACTAAAAATTTTACTAAAAGTAAGAATGGAATGCGTCGGAAGCGCAGTGGTGCCTCAATTGATAAAATAAACAATGAAAAACTCACAAATGAACCATTAGTGAGAAAATTCATGTGCCAGCATTGTGCAGGCCCCAATGAATTTTCTTAATGCAATAACATTCAAACTGCGCATTTGAATTATTAATAATAATGGATGAGACCAAA